>JABANP010000364.1:0-54293 GCA_013115135.1 Perkinsus olseni
CAATATCTGCAGGACTGCATAGGTGAGCCTAATTTAGGTCAGCGCACCTCCTTCGTGAACTGTTGCTGTCCTCAGATTATCTGGCGGACCCTGACAACCAACTGCCACCGGTGCAGATGTCATACCAGCAAGGTCTCTTGTCGGGAGGTGGTGCTTGCTCAAATTGTTGCTGGGATGATTTGGTGGATTTTAGGTACGCCACAGTCAAGCTCTGTTGCCTTGCCTACTACAGCGTCACCTGGGAGGAGAGAGACGGCGCTCTCGGCTGGCCCACAACAACAGCCGGCGTTACATTGGTTTCCGGTAGTAATTGGGGGCTTTAAATTGCTATGGCCCATAGCCTATGGGCGAGAGAGATATGTTTGCCGGAGTCCGCCTTGGTGGGGATTCTATACGCCATGTGGATCTGATGGAAAAACGGGAAAATAGGTTGATAGGCTAGGAGTCCTAGCCTATCAACCTATTTCCCCATTGGTCCCTGAGCACAGGGACAAATTGTGCAAACGGATTGTAGTTTACGAGATGGTGTTGAATAACACCTTGTTATGTTAACCCGTGGCGGTCTCGGAAGTAGACTCGACGCTTCCGTATGCTGGTTGCACGATGCCTTAGCATGCGCAGCAGCTTCGAGTAATCCGCAGACGTGTAGCCTTTTGACATTCTGAGGTCGATCACCTTGAATGGGCTCCTGAGCACGGCTTGCATACCAAGATCTTTTTGATTAAAAAAGTGCAAACCAGGAGCTGGTCGGAGCTCTGTGAGCTAGCGAATTGCTACTGATGAAAAAATGGGCAAACTCTCCGTCTGATCCACCATACCTCGCTTCTCAATTGTCGTGTATAGCTCGTGCACTCGCCCACAAGTTTCTTCTCCTGCGGACTTGGAGTTAAGAATTCGATATGCGTTGGCCGATCTGGGATAGTGGGCCAACATTATAGCCCGCGGATCGCAAGTGATGGTGTTTAAGAACACCTTGCAAGGTTAGTTTTAGAAGACGTATATCTTCACTATGCGCCACTTCAGTCGACCGTGGCGGTCTCGGAAGTAGACTCGACGCTTCCTTATGCCAGTGGCACGATGCCTTAGCATGCGCAGGAGCTCAGAGTAATCTACAGACTTGTTGTCTTTCGACATTTTGAGGTCATTCACTTTGGTCCGGCCTCTGACTCAGAGGCTCTGAGGACGCCTTGTACCGAACGATCGTTTTGATGAAAAAAGGGGGAACCGGGAGTTGGCCAGAACTCAAATGAACTTGCGAATCACTACTGACAGAAAAATGGGGGAACTCTCCGTCAGTCGCACTCAATGGGTGCCACTCATCATGCCTTGCATATAAGGCTATATCTTACTTGTCGTCTACGAGTAAGTTCACCGCTAGCCACTCCTCCGCTAGCTCTTCGACGAAAAGTTATTCAACTTCTGAAGTCAAAGTTACTTCAGCGTCAACAAGCTTCTTCTTCTGCGGACTTAAAGTCCAGAACTTGATATGCGTTGACCGATCTGGGATATTAGGGCACCACTGAAGGCCGTGTATTGCAAATGATGGTGTTGAAGAACACCTTGGAAGGGCAGTTAGAAGACGTATATCTTCACTGTGCGCCACTTCAGGCGGCCATGGCGATCGCGGAAGTAGGCCTTTCTTCTGCGTATGCTGGTGGCGCGATGCCTCGGCAATAGCCTAAGCCTGCCGGGAGGCTTTACAGTCTGCTTCCTTGGTGACATACCGAAGACAGACTTATGACCAGTGAAGGTCCACCTTAGTGCCGCGGGGTGCTCAGCCGATAGTTCTGATGGAAAAAAGAGGCAAAACTAGACAGAGCCGAACAAACTAGACAGAGCCGTCGTTGATCGTGGCTCCACCGGTGGTTAAGTACTTAGGAGTGCCCTGACTCAGGGCCCCTGAGCAAATAGGTGTACAGGATGGTGTTGAATAACACCTTGTAATGCTGGCGCATAGCTTAGAAAATGTATATCTTTACTATGCGCCACTTCAGTCGACCGTGGCGGTCACGGAAGTAGACTCGACGTCTCCGTATGCTGGTGGCCCGGTGCCTCGGCAAACGCCTGAGGCAGTCCGGCCAGCCGGAAGATTTCAGAGCCTGCTTCCTCGGCGACATGAGTCTCACTAGCAGCGACGGTCCGCGCTCGTGCAACGGAGAGCTCATCGGACTTTTCTGATGAAAAATGAGGAAAAACTAGACAGAGCCGAAGGCTGTACATTCTGGATTGAAAAATGGTAAAATCGCTGTGCCCGAGAACGGCAGATGCGTGGACTGCTGTGAACATTACTCTCGGCCACCTGGGCGATGTTTAGTGTAGAGGTCCCTTGCCTCGTACGTGGACTTGACCCAGTGGTTTTCTATAGCTTCGAGAACTATTCTATGACGATCGTGACTCAACTGCAGGTTTAGTAATCAGGAGTGCCCTGAGTAAAGAAGTATACAAGATGGTGTTGATTAACATCTTGTAATAGCATTGCATAGCTCAGAAAATGTACATCTTCACTATGCGCCACTTCAGTCGACCGTGGCGATCGCGGAAGTAGACTCGACGCCTCCGGATGCTGGTAGCGCGATGCATTAGCATGCGCAGCAGCTTTGAGCGGTCTACAGACTTGTAACCTTTTGACATTCTGAGGTTTTCACTTTGGCCCGGCCCCTGGGGACGCCTGACATCTAAAGATCATTTTGATGAAAAAAGAGGAAACCAGGAGCCGGCCGGAACTTCGTGAGCTAGCGGTCGCTACTGATAGAAAAATGGGGAAAAGTCTTCGTATGATTGATCCACCAGGATCAATCCTCTTTCGTCCTATATTCCGTAGTCACTCCTCCGCTAGCTCCTTGCCAGTATGTGAACTAGTGAATCGCTACTGATTAAGAAATAGGAAGAAATCCCAGTATGCGGAGCACACCATACCTCGTATCTTGCTTGTCGTTACTAAGTAAGTTCACCGCTAGCTACTCCTCCGTTAGCTCTTTGCCTGAGCAATATTCAATTAAAGTCGAAGGTACTTCAGTATCAAGCAGTTCTTTATTCTGCGGGCTTAAAGACTGCAGAGTTGAACCCTAGAATATGCGCTGACCGATCTGGAATACTCGGGCAACACTGAATGATGGTGTTGAAAAACACCTTGTAAAAGCAGCGCATAGCTTAGAAGACGTATATCTTCACTATGCGCCATTTCAGCCGGCCATGACGGTCGCGGAAGTAGGCCTTCCGACGGCGTATGCTGGTGGCGCGATGCTTCGGCAAGCGCCTGAAGCTGTCCGGCCAGCCGGAAGATTTTAAAGACTGTTTCCTCGGTGTCATGTGGAGGACAGGTTTATGACCAGCGAGGGTACTCCTTAGTGAAGCGGAGTTCTCATCTGATTTTTCTGATGAAAAAGGTGGAAAAACAGGCCCAGTCGAAGTCTGGGAGTTTTTTATTGAAAAATGGCAAAATCGCTTTGAGCCCGAGAACGACAGACGGGTAGACTGCTGCAAACATTACTCTTGGCCACATGGGCAATATAGTGCAGAGGACACTCGGCTCGTGCGTCGACTTTGTAGTTTTCTGTAGCTTCGAGAGTTTCTCTACGACGCTGAAAGCCGGGTCTAAAATTCAAATAGTATACAAGATGGTGTCGAATAACACCTTGTGATGGTGACGCATAGCTTAGAAAATGTATATCTTCACTATGCGCCACTTCAGTCGACCGTGACGGTCGCGGAAGTAGACGCGACGTCTCCGTATGCTGGTGGCCCGGTGCCTCGGCAAACGCCTGAGACGGTCCCGCCAGCTGGAGGAATTTAAAGCTTGCTTCCTTGGTGACATGAAGCTCATTAGCAGCGACGGTCCGCGCTGGTGCGGCGGAGTGCTCATCTGATTTTCTGATGAAAAAAGGGGAAAAAGAGGCTGAGTCGAAGGGCGTGCATTCTTGATTGAATAATGGTTAAATCGCTTTGAACGGCAGAGGCGGAGGGTACTGCGAGCATTACTCTTGGCCACATTCTGGTCTGGGATTAGGAGATTTCTGCAACGCTTGCCTGAGCTCGTCAACGATAGTGTCTCAACAGCAGGATTGGTACCTAGGAGTTATTATACGGTTTTTTCATCAGATAGTGGCACTGTGTCACTAAGTGATTTGAAGAGCGGTGGGAGGCTCGCCAGCTGCTGCAACTGGGTTGATGCGGCCCTATGAGTATCTGATAGAAAAACCGTGAAATACCTGGCCGGCCAGGCTCGCGATCTAAAGTTAGGCTGCGGAACTATTTGGTGGAAAAATGGCAGAACAGCTTTCCAACTTGACTAACGGTATCTAGTGGTACTCCTGTTCGCATTTGATAGCGAAACCGTGATGAAGGCTAACAGGCTCTTCTGTGCCACTGTGCCACAACTTGATAGAAAAACTATAAAATAGCTTTCTTACTGGATCGGCAGGCTCCGAAGTACCACTGTACAACCATTTGATAGGAATACCGTAAAACAGCCTCCCTGTTTTGATGAGAATACCGTAAAACAGCTCCCCTGTTTTGATGAGAATACCGTAAAACAGCTCCCCTGTTTTGATGAGAATACCGTAAAACAGCTTCCCTGATGTGATGGGAACACCGTAAAGCAGCTTCCCTGTTTTGGTGAGAATACCGTAAAACAGCTTCCCTGTTTTGATGGGAATACCGTAGAACAGCTCCCGTTTTGATGAGAATACCGTAAAACAGCTCCCCTGCTGAATCGACTGACTTTTGGATTTCGACTTACCACTGTGTCATTAATTGATAGTAATACCGTAAAATCCCCAACTAGACTACCGTTATCAAGCTCACTGGGTGCCTTCAACTATTGTGAATCTGTGGACCAGTTTCATTGCCTCAGATACTACATGGTTTGGAGGTCCTCGTTTTCGACAGCCGCAGAGATGTTCGAACGTCCGCGATCGACAAGCTCTTCGAGTGTCTCAGTTCCCAGATTGATGATTTTGACAACGACACTTTGTTGATGATTTTCAATGGCGTAAGAAGACACCTACTAGTTCACTGAATATCGTATCCGTTGTTATCAGGTACTCTCCCCTTGTTTGATGACATGTTGCATCTGTTGACGCCGGGCAACAGACCCCCTGCGACCCCTCCTGCTGAGAAGGGCGCTGCTACTACCGACCAGGGCGTCACTAGCAGTGAGTTGGGGAGAGAGAATAGTCAACGATATTCGTAACATAGTGAATCACCTGTTTCTCAATTTTTTCGGTTTTTCCTTCCACTCACTTCTGGTTTGCGTATCTTCGCCCGTCGTATCTTTCCGAGCACATTAGTGTCTTCGGGGCGTATTAGAGGCAGTCTTCTATCGTAGATGGCTTGAGGCGTATCAAGGTTGAAGCATGGATATCCCATGATACGCTCATTCTTCGTATCAGGTACTTGCCTATCGGCTGTGTCGGCCCTCACGCGTCTAGTCGACAAGCGTTTCGACCGGCTAGGGTTCCTCCTACCTCAGGTGAGCTCGGCCGGGGTTGATGATTGCTAGTGCTCATCGTGTTATGTATTTTCAGATTCTCTCGTTGCTCGGAGCGTGTATTCATCATGAGAGCGAGGCTGTCGCTAGGATAGGTAATAGAATCTTTTGGTCACCCTTGCTTCTCGCGCGCAGGAAGATATGTTTCCTCGCACGAAAAAGGATACCGACTCAGTGTCTCATACGGAATTTTCTGGTCGGCTCTTTCGTGAAAATTACTATTGTGAATTTCCGGATCACATAAGATGGTGAGGCTACCACCACGTTGTTCATGCCATCGGATGGTGCTCATGCGTATTCACTTTGCGGCGAGTTCGCGAATCTTTCGTCAACACTGTTGACACTGTTTTTTTGGATTTCTTCGCTCGCTCGCTGCCGAGAAGAGCGCGTGAAAGGAATCCTGCAGAAATCAGGTTGACGATGTTTTTGTGAAAGACTGGTTTCTTTTTTTCAGGAGTTGAGGCGGAGAAGCAGTTACTGCTCGCGATTGGTGGCCGGTGCTCGGACGCCCAGTGGATGAAAATCGCCGATCATCTTCATAAACTGTTCAACTCTACGCTTCCCAGTGAGCTCACGAGAAGCACTAAGCAGGCCAACAACGGCCCGACCAGCGGTGCCAGTCCGAACCATAGGGTGACCGGAGCGCTGCGGGGACATGGGAGTGCCTTGCCGTTCGACTCGGTAACCTCTCTGAGTATGTGCTGTGGTTTCGATTCGTTTTTCCTCAGTCGGAAGTTGTGACCAAATGTGTGGTCCAGCTGCTGTTGATCGATCTGGTGTACAGAGTTGTCTTCCGAGAGCACTACGACAGCGTGCCTGCTCAGGCTGTCCAGACCATCCTGGACGCCCTTCACCTCAGTTTCAAGTGAGAATGGGGCCTGGCCTGATTAGCTGCTGCCGTTGAGGCTCTTCGTTTGACGCGATAATATTGCATAAAATCATTCCTGAAAATTCTGGATCGGAACCAGTCGTCTCAAGATAATTTCTAGTATGATTTTGTGGTTCCTTGAGAGAACTTCCTCTCCTCGTAAAGTAAGCCAGCTACCAGATGGTGGATTTCTCGTCAATGTAAACCGAGCAAGAATGCAGTGAAACATTCCTTATACTGATGGTCGCCTCCCGAATTGGTGGTCGTTCAACGACCGTCGTTGCGGATACATTCTCAAAAATTGCTGAACTCGAGTTTGTTTGATCTCTATGAGTGTCTTGGTTGACAAGAAATCCTCAAGGTCGAAAATCTTGACGACTTCGTAAGCTTGGTTTTAGTTCATCAATGGAGTATGATTTTTCGCTTGACTTTTGATCTTGCACCGGAAAGGAGTCCCTCGTGACTTCAGATTCGCCCATTCCTTCAACGTCCGTCTGGACATACGGGAGAAGTTGAAGAAGCTCGGCTTCATGCGTGATATGAAGCAGCTGCCGGGCTTATTGAAGCAGGAACGTGAAGGTGAGGAGGAGTGTTTGGATACCGCGCTCGGCCGGGTGTGTCTGAACTAGCGTAACCTTGTAGCTCGCGCTGAGACTCTGATGGTCGTAAGGCGGGAATAATACTCATTAGGACCAGTTCGTAATGCAGTGAAAATACTTTTGGTGATAACGAAGAGAATGTAACAAATACGAGTCCCGAAAATAGTCTCACCGCGTGCCGAGTTAATGGCGGTCGAGCAATCGAAGAGCCTAGCCAGTATCTGGAGTGTTTCCTCGACTTTCAGTCGCTGCTGCAAATAGTGGCAGCGTCATTGTTGCCATCAGTGCCTGATTCTCAGGTATCTGCGTCTACTTCCGTTTGCTTGTGAAGCTTTACTCCACCACAAGTTCCCGAGAATGCGCGGAGAAGTTATCCCAAGTTAGCATCGACGTCGTGACGTCTCTGCAAAGGAAAGAGAAATTCCTGAAGACACCAGAGGGCGGCGGCCTGGGGACGCCTAAGGCAGCTGACCCGGTCAAGGTGATGGAGTTTGAGAGAGAGGTAATGACGAGCGCAGCAGGGGCGTCTTGAATTTTTCCCTCGCGGGAGATTTTGATGCTAGAAAACGATGGGTGTTTGTGGTCTAGTTGCGACCACTTGCAGGAGCATCAGTGAAAGATGAACGATAGGGGGGGAGCTGTGAGAGGCTCTGATTCTGAGGAAATGCGAAATGAAAGTAGCGTCCCGAGGAAGTCTGTGACTAGTAGTAGTCGTCGTACTAGTGGTCCTAATGAGTAGTATCGGTCTGAAAGATGAGACAAAACTTTGTAAATTGAAGTAAAACATTTGTGTAAAAATCAAAAATTGTCTTTTATGAAAGAGAAGACCAAGTGGCGTGAACGGGAGGCACTGTATCTTGACAGGCGACAGTTCTTTTGTGAAGCTTTGTGTCCGACCTCTGTCCGGCTTTGGTTGAGCTAATTCCGACAGCAAAATACTGAGAGATGCAATATGATTCTCCCTCGTGGTGACAGCAGTGGGCGGGGTCCACTTGTGAGTTGATCAGGTTGCTGGACTGATTCCGTTGGTATCGGACGTCATTCTTGGCTCTTTAATGGAGTTGCCAAATGAGATGTTCGCGGAAAATTGTGGCGATTGGATATTCCCGATGCTCTGTGACCTCATCCTGGTGGACGACCGGGGCATCCGCAGCAAGGTAGGCTCGAGCTCTCGGGGGCAATTTCTCATCGGAGTCTGCACGAAGAGCTGAAAGCGTTGCTATTTTCATGGATTTTCGGATGCGGGAATGGCACGTGTGCGGCGGTACTGGCAAGAATTACAAAAGCGAAATTAGAGACTTTGAGAGCTCTTGGGAGTCTGATCATTGCTGAGAGAAAATGCATCACCATCGCGGACGTGTGATTCCCTAGATTACTAGTTTACCCGCTCAGTTCTCGTTGTTGCAGGTCCAGCAAATAATGTCGACTAAAGTTCGACCGATACTCGGCAGCAGTAGCACCCCTCAGTCGTCATCTTCCACAGGCTTGCCACCTAGCTCTCAGTGAGGTCTTCGGCGGGGTCTTTTTTCTAATCAACGAGTATTGATATTCCATTACCATTACTGTCATTATCGCACCGCCAAGATTCCATCTCTTCCCGCTGCGGTAGTTTGCGTTGGGCGGGAAAGATACTTTCGACCTCATGTGTCTTGCCTTGTCTTCGAGCTTGGATTCTTTCTTTACAGGAAAGAGTGTTTCATCTCATCATGAACTATGTATTTGGAGATCTGGTCGATCTCTACTTTTTTCGCCCGCCTGAATTCTCCCTGGATCGACCCAGATACGATCCACAACGTTACAAGGGACGCTTCAAGCAGCTTGTGGTAAGTTGTGACTGTTTCGTGATCGCCCTGTGCCCCATCGCTCACTCTACTCTGCCACAGTAGTCGACTATAACTTGAGTCAATGATCAATTATAAGAGCGGATAGGAAAATGCGCTGCTCACAACCCCTGGTCAATAAAGCAATTTAGAAACTCAGGATAGACGCTGGAATTGGTTTTTTACGTGAAATGCCGTTCCAGAATAAGTTCGTTGAAGAGTCCGGTAGGTTGTTGGCTTCGCTCCGCTCTCTTCTCTCCTACCTTCGCTGACCGTCATAACTTTCTGGAGGTGTTCCATCATCGCGAGCTTCTTCCCCAGACCATGCTGGACCCGCGACTGCTCTTGAAGACAGAAGAAGACGTCATGCAAGCGAAGCAGCTGCTGCAGAGGTCCGCTGCCAGCCGTCGCCCGTCGGTGCAGAGTAACTCGTCACTCCAGGTTCCGCAACGGTGAGGATACTGGTGCGAGTGATCGAGAATTATGGGCGGCAAGGAAGCTTTGTGAAGCGGCAATCCATCCCGTCACGCAAGGTAGGGGGACTCTCATGGAGGGTTCGTTCTTTTCGTCTCTCCTCTTTCTGTCCTCTATTTTTTCTTTTTGCTGTTTCCTTTTTTTCATAGATAAGCTGATTCAGTAACACAATCGCCGCTATCCTGAGCGGATCTTATTCTAGCGGATTGATTAGTGAGGGTATCTTCTCGCGGTGATGAAAAATGTGTTCACTTTTATGCTTTTTTGCGACACTCTTCTTGGGACTATGAAATTTCTACCATGACGTGTAGGAATGGCCTCCACCAGTCGGTCAGACGCAAATGCGTCGCCTGTGGCGAAACCTGCGGAGCAGCGACACATGAGCGTCCGCTGCTGTATGGGCGATGCTCGTTGTTCTATAGCCATGGCGAGACTCTCGAAACTGCAAGCCAGGAAGGTCACTTGAGGGTAACAACGCAATAAGTGGGGTTGGTGATTCTAAGCTTTTGCTGGCAAAAATAACATATAATAGAGGACATCGCCAAGTAAAGACTCGGTCTCACAGCCTGGCAAGTTGGTGGACACTTCGAAGGGCTTCAACAAATACTCGCTAGTGTAGCTTGATTGCTGAGAAAGTCGTCGAACATCTTCAACGCTTGTTCTGGAGCGTCCATCGCGACGCTGTGACCGGCGCCGCGTACCTGAGCGGGCGACTTCCAGCGAGTTGGCGAAGATGCTCACGATTCAGGGTAATGAGCGTTTTTATTATGGCGTCTGCTTGAAGAACAGGCCACAGTTTACTTTGAGGAAAATGAGTTGGCCGCCGGTGTCTGGCAAAGTAGAAGCTCTCAGATCCCCGATAGGCCTGCCGTCTGGTAACTGAGGAGAGAGGCACTCGGAAGACAGCTGGTTGTGGTTCGTTCATCCGACCCTGTAGACAGCAGGCACTGATCTACGTAGTGTTGAACCTCCCTTCCAGGGGAGTGCCATCACCGACGCTAAATTGCTGACCCAATTGCAAATGAGATCCCGGTCACCTGCGTACACGAGGACCTGTTAAAGTTGGCTCGTTTTCACCGAGGAAATCTAGCGAGCTTTGGCTTACCCGCAAGCCGCTGTGAAGCAAGTCAGGCAAGAAGTGGTGGTAACTGCGTGGAATGTCGCATGCGAATTTGTAGTATACCTGCCAGAAAAGAACAACTGCTTGGTTGTCGCTGATTTGGTGTGATCTGAGTGAGGCTTACATCCCAAGAAAAATGTTGCCAAACAGAATCGACCTCGAGGAATCTTTGGACGGTTTCACTGTTCATGAAGGATTCAACCTGTTCATCCGTAGTTTTTCCAGCCATCAAGTTCGTGCATCTTACTTTCTTCACCACTGGGTCGTCTTCGCTGGGTACGTATTCCTTATCAAGATTAGAGCTGCAGAAATAAAAACAGTATCAAAGCCGAGCTTCCATGGCCAGGGTGCTATTGACCCCACCTTACGTTTGCCTCCCAGCGCGGATGGCGGGGCCCAGCAAGTCATTGAAGAGCTTCCTCCGCGCCCGATCGCAGGTGTCCTGGTAGGTCTCTTGAGTGGAGGGGTCCAGGGTCTCTCGGAGGAGCTTGCATTCGTGCACTAGGCGAACGCAGTCCTTGGCTTCGGCATTTACACGGGCGTATCTGCGTTTGGGACGCGAGCTTGACGACAGCCTGTCTCGGTGGATTACTCTTTGGCAGAGATGATACCTTCTATTAGCAGCATTCGGGGGTGGTGACACCATCTGAGAAAAATCGTCATCGGTCCTTTGTGAGAAGACCGGCGCCTACTCTATCTCGGGTGCAATGGTGGGGTTGCCTAGTAGAATGCCCTCGAGCCGCACGAAAGAGCGATTTTCCATCAACTTGGTGGCCAGTGGCGGGATGTAACGGCCTGACATTGCGACTCCTCGGAACCAGTCCGCTAACGTGGACACTATTGTTGTAGTACATGCGAACTATCAGCATTGGTCCGAGAGACAACACAACAGCTGGCATAGTGTCTATCGTCCACTATGCCACTGCAACCCCGCCCGACTCCGGTTGCTCACTATGCGCCGATCGCCCTGTGCATGCGTGCTAATACACCAGCCCCTCTAATAGATCTAGAGAGAATAGACTTTGCACTCCTTCCCGTCCTGGGTTGACTATGAGCAACAACTCCGAGATGCCCGGTCTGGTCTTACCAGCGTACGATTGACCCGCTAGGAAAACTCTGGTGTTGTATTGCGGGCGTGAAGCGAAGAAATGTGAGAGGGCTGGGAACCTGCAGAGAGAAGAATGCTATACGCACGCTGACAGCCAGCTGATAATCAGAACATGCCAATCTGTGCATTAAGACTGGCTTTTGTTGAGCTCATTACGTGGACTCGGCCGCTTCTACGGAGTTCTCCGGGATGCTGCCTCGGCTGAACCCGACCCCTGCCGGTTGGTCGAGGTACATGACATTTGCATGGGTGTTCCAAGAGTATCTTGAGCGTTTCAAGTGTCGGTTATAGGAGTTCTGAGGGACGCTCACTTGTTTATTGAAGTACTCTTGCCGTCGTCATCAACAATACACGGGCCGCCATTGCCCGACACGGCCGCGTAGAGGCTGCTGCCTCCAGGGCCTCCGTGGAAGTAAATCACAGTCGGGCTGCTTCTTGGGTCATTGCGAGACTCAAAGAACCAGAAGAACAACCTGCTACTGATCATCACATTGCGACGGCAGTTCATCGTCCGACCTGGTATCGCCTTGGCCGGGTAAGTAACCGTGCAGTTGAGTGACGGTCTCGTCACAAATACTCCTGGGTGCTGAGTCACCATCTGCCACGGCCGCTCCTGATGTACTCGGTACTTCGTCGAGGGGACCTGATAGAGGAAGATTCCTTTGGGGGCGGCGAGTGTTGTGCCGAGGGGTGCTGTTTTACTCCGAGTATGACGCAGAGAGACCCCGCGGGTTCTCCCGCTAGCCCTTATGCCGTACAAGGTTAATACCATAACGGCACCGGCTTTCATCCGAATGGGTGGGCCGATGACGCTGACGGTGGAGTAAATGAACTAGGCTCGCTGGCGAGGCTGCGTCCCGGCCGAGACGGGAGATGCTGCCCCGATCGGCGCCGTCTCTCGAGCATCCGTTTTTCCAAGGGTGACGACTCGTCGATGAGTGTCTACTGCCCGTCAAGAGTCTGGGAGAGCAGCAATCGAGTCGCGTGTCGCGGTCAGGATCGCCAAATCGCGTTGGGCATATACACCTTGCTCGAATGGGTTCTCACGTCCGCCTGCTGCCTTCGAGAAATCGAGTTGTGTTTTCAGAAGTGATCCCTCCGTACGGCCGAATGGCCTCCTTCGTGCCGATAAATGTACCAATAGTTTTGGGAATGCTCACGATGCACTCGACCCCGGCCATCGTGTTCTGGCAGTGGGTAAGTCTTGCTCCTCGTTGCTCTGGTGAAATCTCCTATCGCCGGCGGCGGACGGCCACCGTGAGTCGGTACGCGTTTTGTGATTGGAAGTCGAAGTAGTGTCGTAGCGGGCGTTTTGAGGCTGGTCGTTGTCGGACTAAATTGATGAATAAAACTCCCGTCTCGGATGATGGCGCTGAGGGTACTACCGTATAATCGTAGAATGTTTCCGGAAAGTGTGGTATTTGCGGACTTGCTATGTATGACGCGTTTGAACCTGGCGAGAGCATTTCATGTCTGTTGTTGAGGGGACTCGGGCTTTGCCGTCGATCATACTCGTCCACGCCGTAACCTCTCGTTTTGATGGTACTGGGGATGCTCATGATTCGAGCTTGCGTGTGACCAATTCGTACAGTTGAGACAACTTCACAAGAGCAACTTCGCAGCTCGTTCATGCGGGGCGATGCGCCATCAGCAATCTCCTTCATCTCGCTTCGTCATCCCTATGGTGTTGACTAGGTTAACCAGAGCTACAATGCCGTGTTCAACTATTGTAACCGTAGTGGTATGGAGATGAGCACAGAACAGCAGACGGTCTCGTACGCATTGGCAACTGGTAGGAGGATTCAGGCCTTATTCTTGTCCGCTCGCCTGTTGGAGAGGCATCGCCGCGACGCTCATCGTGTGGTCTCTCAGGGTCATCGTGCGCGATGGCTTTGCTGATGAAACGGTTTCAACCAGAGGCCCTTCGGAAGATACCATGGGTTGTAGGGAACATAACCGTGGTTGCGTCACTGGCTGATGGCATTTGTTCCAGCTGCCGTACATTTCCGTCGCCACTGGGGGATCAGCGAACCTCTATTTTACGCGACGGTCTGAGCTGCAGAATGGTGAGTTCTGTATAAGATTTTTTATGCTACCGGTGAAGCTTTAGCCAGTTTTGAAAATTTCGTGCACTTCAGTATTCCGACGTCTCTTTAGGAGAGAATTAACTCGAACTAGTCGCGAGCTCGCCCGTTAATCTTTTTCTGTTTTAAACCGCCGAAATTTCTCATGCAGAAGACTTGTTCAGGCACGCCCATACTAGACCCGGATACCAACGAGCAGTTGGGCGTTTCGAAGAAAGCCGGGCAAATAGCTTTCGTTAAGACGTGGATTTCGAGGTATTGTTATACCGTTTCATGATACTCCCATACCTTGAAGAATTTAGACAGATTTTTAATTTGATCACAAATATTTTTATGAGCTGAGTTAGCTCAGCTCACTGGCTTCAATGTCATCGAAGCTATCATTGATAATATCGGCAACAACATTTATAATGGAATTTCGACTAAAATCACCGAAACCGGGTGATTGTGTGATTAACTAAGTCGAAAAAGAATTATCACTGATAAAAATTGATAACTAAGTGAAACGTGGACGTGCGTGGTGCGCACCACTTCGAGCGATAAGATACTTTCCAGGATCCTTAGACTGTCTTTCTCAGGACGCTCATGCTGCCGATTCCCCTGCTCGTCCTTCCGAGCTCTCTTAAGAAGTGAGAATTGGGGATTTTCGGTTGCCTTGCTTAGAGGGTTTCGTCGCTTGATAATGCGGGATGTACACAGTCATGTTCTTGAAGGTTCATCGTAGAGGCTATGTGGTTCGGCGATCTGCGTCGTCACCGTCGCGGGGCTGTATCGTTGGAGGCCTTCCTGGTCATCCTCTCCTTGTCCTTCGCTCTGCCAGCATGTGTGGCGTTATACCCACAGAAGATGGAGGTGAGCTGCTCCTTATCAAGTTATCAAAGTTCAATATCGAAATATAGATTTCACATTTACAGTTGGCTGAATGAAGCGATCCTTTCTTGTTGTTTCGTGAACATTCTTCGCATGTTCACATTCACGTTGCATTTTCCTCTTTGCATTCTCTACAGTCTTTTCATTCATGAAATATTCACCCGAACTAAGGACAACTTATCTAGGATAAGTCACCAAAGTACATACTCTTGAAGCCTGAGAATCTCTCTTCTCCTAGCGAGCCAACCGTGTATGGTAACCGCTGTCGTGGCAGGTGTCGGTGGCCACTCTCGAACCGGAGTTCCTGCCATTACGCAATCGCCACGGAGGTAGAATGTCCCATGTTATCGTCAATAAGGGGCTGTGAACAACCGTGGTCAACCCAAGATTCTGTTACGAAGAATGTTTCAACATGTCAATTTTAGGGAGTTTAGTTTCTTCGGGTCGAGTCAGCTCCGTCATAGTTTATTTCTCCCCTCTTTGTTGTCGTCCTTTTCCTCGATGGTTTGCATTCGTCCCGCTGTTCTTTCGGATCTCCCTGCCATGCAGGAGTGCAATCTCATGTGCTTGCCTGAAAACTACCAGGTGAGAGGTTGCTGCTGTGCCGGTAGCATAAAATTCTCGAGTCAGATGAAATACTACTTCTACCACATACTGAGCTGGCCGCAGTTGCTGTATGTCGCTGAAGACACCGATCGTAAAATCGTCGGTTATGTAAGACCCTGGGCATCCAAGCTCGACCGTGGTCAAGCACAGAATGGCATTTCCGCAGGTGTTAGCGAAGATGGAAGAAGATGCTGGCTCGGAGCCTCCCAATGGTCACATCACGAGTCTTGCAGTTCTCAGGTCGGCTTGTTGGTGGATGGGGTATATTGACTTAATTTATATACATACATACAGTTATGGACATTGTCTTCAGATGGACTCTTCTCATGGACTATGACCAGGATATTTAGTACCACACCATTGTGAAATTTTGCGGAAAACAGCTAGTGTATAGGGTATCTCAGTAGCACCGGATGTGCTTGTTTTCGCTCTTGTCGGGAACGTCTCCACTATCCTGCCTACTGGACTCGATCGCGTGTCTCTTATCTTTTGCTCTTCCTCAGATCCCACCGTAAGCTCGGCATTGCGACGAGACTGATGAAGGCTGCCTTGAAGGCGATGCATGAGACCTTCGACGCTGCATACGTCAGTCTGCATGTAAGTTTGACGGCGGGCGTGCAAACCTTTGAGTCTTGTGTATTGGTATTGATAATTATCGTTGTTGTTGGCGCAGGTTCGAGTGTCTAACACAGCGGCCCTGACTCTTTATAGAGATACTCTGGGCTTCAAGCAGCACGATATAGAGAAGCAATATTACGCGGATAAGGTGCGTCACTATCGTTACTATTTTGCGTTCACCATCGAAATGTGCTTCGGTCGAAGAGGTGGTGTGCTTAGCATTTTGGATAACATGTCGTGCTATTCAGGAGGATGCCTATGATATGCGCAAGTACTTGACAACGCCCTCAACGAAGGCCGATAAAGAGAATGAAGAAAAGGAAGAGGCCTCTGCCGAGCAACCTGAGGTGGGGATTTTTCGGATGTCTCTTTCGAATTTTGACTCCTGAGGATTTTGGCTCACTTGCAAAAATCGTTGTACAGGAAACGTCTGATAAACCTGCTGCTGATGACGACTCGAAGCCGACGAAGGCCGCCACCGGTAAGAAGACGATTAACAGGAGGAGAAAGTGAAGCGCCGTAAACGATATTCACACTGACTTGATGATACCATTAGGTTAATAGTGATGCTGTTTCTCTCACATACCTCATCGTTGTTTTTGCGTTGCTTTGAGTTTCTTGCATACAAACACGCTCCGACCGAATACAGCAAGCTCTGGGATGCGAAGGCCTCAAGTAATGACGAATGCGCATTCCACACTTGTGATGTAAAATGCATCTTTTCCGACACTCGCGGCCCACCCAGAACTTGTGTAGCTCGACTCGCTGTTTTCATTCTTTTGTGTGATACGCTCCTTCGTCAAACTTGGGCTTGGCATTGACACACTTGCCTGTCCAGTGGACAGTCCACTCATCAAACCCGCATGACAAATTGTGTCTCCGAAAATGGTATACTCAATAAGATACAGTCTCCCCATAAGTGTCTGCCTAAGTGTCATCGCTATCCTAGTAGAAAGAAAAGCCTCTTCTGATGAGTTTGATTTCGACACTCGACAAGACGCAACAAGAACGTTCGTTAGGCACACAACATTAAACAAGATTGATGTATTAGGGTAAGATGACAGCGATACTGTATCGCCGATACATCATCACCAATATTCATCGCAGTGTCAACAAAAAATGAAGGCAGCACGGCGAGCCGTAAATATGCGCGGAAAATGCAAATATGGGAATTAGTTCTGAACCATTACTCGACAGCACTTGTTCGGTATGCGGCCAAGAGCCCTAGTTCGGGTTCCTCGGAAAACGCTTTCTGCCTCAAATCCCTTCTTCCACCCAGCGGAGTAGATCTTCTTCGTTCTCTGTCAGCCAATCCAAAGTCTCTTCGTCCAGGCGAGGCGCCAATTGTCCCATCGTGTTGTCGAATGATTCTCCAGGGACTGCTGTCGCCTCGTCGGCGACTTTTTCTCCGGTGCTGGGTGTGTGGAAGGCCCCGGGGCGTAAGAGGGCTCTTGTAGCTTGCTGGGGACGCCACCCTGGCTCGACTCGAGCTGTGCAAGTTCATCGGGTTGCGTCCTTCCCGTTCCAACAACGCTTGCCGTAGTAAGCGACCCATCGCCTTCCGTCGCCTGGCCGTTGACCCCCTCAAGCTCCTTGGTATTGGTCGATCGTCTGCCTAGCCGCTTCACGGTAGGGCTGTCAACCGTGTTCGACTCTGAACTGGATCGCTGGCGCTTCGCAGCTGAGGGGGCGTCTACCGAGGACTCCGCGGTATCGGAAGGTTCCTCGGGCTCGACAGTCGCCGGTTTCAAGGGAATTCTCAAAGTTTCAAGCACCAAGTATAACCTTGACTCCAAAGTCTGGCATATGCCCACATCTCTCGCCCGGGTGGAACTTAACATATGCTGTTTCGGGATCGGCGTCCTTCGGAATAGAAGACGCCTCTCGGTGCTCTCTCCGAGCCAGAAGCATCTTCGGCTCGGATCGCGGCGATAGGCCTGTGCCGGGAAGCTCACAGTCGAATTGTCCCAAAATCTGAATCGTATAGACCATCCTTCCTCGGCGGCCGTCAGCAGTACATCGCTGAGATGAGGGTCGGGTATTGACCCGTCGTTCAAATACAGACCAGGTGGCGGTGGCTCGGAGGGAGCTTCCAGGATTTGGTTGGGATCCACTGAGGTCCGCATCATAGGTAACGTGTCTGTCCCAATCATCAGAAAAACATCACCACCGGAGATACAGGCGAGTACGGGTTTCCGGCTGAAAGGCTTTGGCTGCCCGGCATATCTTGTGAGACTTTCAGCCCACTTGAAGGCTTCGTCCCTATTCTCGAAGAGGTAACAGGACAATTTCGTGACCTGTCGTGACGGCCACCCTTTGTGTTCCACTGTTTGCACCGTTTGTGGGGTCGTCTCAAATGAGTTCAAGAAATAGTGCTCAGGCATCCCACCGAGGAATGCTATAGCGTATCGTTGTCCTTGAAAAGCCCTTAAAGCCACGCTCGGAAAAGGGCGGCACTGGACGGGTGGTTCGATACACGCCAGGTGGTATGGTCTCCAGAGGTGCTCTTCGGCGACAGAAAACCGTAACGATGAGGGACACCCAGAAGGCCCAACACCGATAACAAGGAAACGTTGCGCGGTCTCATTGTGACTAGCCTAGTTAAACTAGGGAACAATGAAAGTACTGAGATGAGGCAGTGCTGATGATTTCACAGGCGTGTCGGGAAAAGTTCTTCTGAGCGGCACCGTCATTCCCGTCTCGGGCGCAGCGCAAGTGGCTCGCCCCTGGTTAGCGGCAAGGAAGCGATTTCATCACGGCAGACGAAATGGATGAACCGCGGTTGCATCGCACAAAGTTTCTGACCGAAACATTTCTTGACAAAAACGATCTAGGACGTGCAAGTGTCTGATCACCCGATCTGGAGGTCCGCTGACACCAGGAGCATCAGCAGGTAAGCGCAATATTTCTCAAGGCATACATGCTCCTAGTCAAGCATGAATTTATCCACAATACCTTAGAGTTGCTTAACGTGATAATTTGCAGCAAATGTTGACGCGGGCAACATGATTAACACCGAACAAAGTATCAGCGTGGATTGATGAATGGCGGATTGAATTAAGATTTTGGCGGGGATGTCCTTGTTGGTGTTGTCGAAGCTCACCCGGTCTATCAGAGATAAATCAACACGTGTTGGAGGTCAGTGTTGGGGCCTTGTGAACTTCACAAGGCCCAACACTAAATATTATCCATTCTTTGATCATCGAAGTTCAACGACTAAAATTCGACCGTGAGCCTGAAATACACTCTCATTCCGTGCGCAACCCCAGTTTCGAGTCGTACGCCGTCATTTCGTACATCCCGCGAAAATTTTTTAGGCAAAATTTTTGTGTATGACTTTCCGGTGTACGAGCATTTCGTGTGCGATTAGAAAATGTATGAGTATTGGAGACATGAGTCGAAAATGTACGACTATTTGGTGTACGAAACGTGAACATCCCGTGTGGTTATCTCTCCGTGGCCCAGGATGCCAACAGGCCCAATTTGTCTACAACCGGTGCTGGCAGAAGGCTGCCGTGTCAAGCATAGTTCGTCGAGCTTTCTTCCACACATATTGAAATGACCGGAAAGAATGGTATGTGTACAAAGCAGTTGAATTTATGGGTTTCGGTAATGAGGGAGGCACCATCATGTTGGGCGGTGCGACGATTATGCTCTTATCGCTTCTTCTGATAGAATGAAAGACGCCACTGCTAATTTGCTAATATACCAATCATCACTATCACTGCTCTGCCGTGTCTCAATCCATTGCTAACCGAGTGTGATGCGTGATGTTTAACCCCTCTCGTTCACACATACATTGCGGTTGCGTTCTGACTCAGAACTTCTGAGTGCCGTATTCACTCACGTATTCACTCGTATCTGATCCTGAGATTCAATACCGTTTCCAATCGTACTAACACTAACACTGAACTCGGGTACTGCTCCCAACCAGTCCTATTCGCGGTTCCGGGTCCATCGCTGCTTGTATTTGATAGGCAGATATCCGTGGCCGTTTGGGAGGTTCAACCGTTGAATCTGGGAAAATGCAACTGACGTCACCGGGATATATATTAGCCACATTTGATTGGTCGTAACATAGTGTTGGATACTCGGTTTGTAGTTGGGGATAGAGATGGCGCAGTTGAATTACCTGAATGTTCTAACAACCTTTAACGACACTCGTGTTCTTATTCGTTTTTATTGAAGTATTATAGAACTACTGCTCAATGGTGTACCGTCCTCGGGGGTTGTTGCTCGTATATACCCTCGTCACAAGGGCCTCGCGGATGTCGTGGCGTTGGATGTACTGTAGAATCCAATCTGATGCAGCTACTATCATCGGGGGGTAGTTGCTTGCACATATTGCGGGAGATATTCTGGAGTATCTGTGCACAATGCTGCAATGATAATAATTAGCTAGTACCCATCTTTAACGGGAGTATAATTGACTTGTTGCTATCCGGCGTGTCGTCTTCGGGACGTGGCATTCTCAATTCTTATATGAAGTTCTTGGGTGTTCATTGCAAATGACAACTATATCAGCATTGTTGAAACGCAGATATTAGGTTGCAGATTTTCACGTTTGTAAGAACACGCATAGTAAACATAGGTTGTAGTCTTCGAGCTGGGAGGATATCTTTCAAATCCTGACTGAAGACTAAGATCCGGAAGACGGTTGGAGTGCGTAGCTGGTGAGGTCGAGTTTAACCTGGCAACTTGCTGACGAAGTAGACACGCTTTGTAGAACTTGAAGAGCGAGACGGTGGTAACAGAACCTTGGCGAAACTGCTGAAAGAGGTCGTCGTCAAGTAGATGGGTCGAACATTTTTCTGCGACGCTTACAGGAGATGAAAGCAGAGAGTGCATCCGAAGAAGTTCGAAAGATAGGTTATACATTGCGAAATTTTGCTCGCATAGTTCATGAAATCCTTGAAGGAAAAAACCCAACCCTATAGAGACATCTTCTAGGCGTCGCCTCTGTGAACGCCTCGGGGACATAACTTGAGAAGAACAACAACCACGCCTCACCGAGCAACACATAAAATCAAACAACCACAAGAACGAAATACATGAAGAAAATGAACTTTAATGAACCCCCCCTCGGACGCGTAGATCGATCTATGTACATACGTACAGCACTTCCGCGAGGTACTCCAGCAACCCGACTTGACAATTACCAGCATAAATCACTGCAACCTGGTAAAGAATAAATGGATCAGACACATGAACGGCCCTTACAATGATAAATTCAAAAAAAACCAAGCGATATCTATTCCATGAATATAAACAACAACCTGTCTTATAACCGCCATTGGAGGAGTTTACTGATCTCATTATCTTAGCAACTTCTACTAACAAGTAACAAAACTTCTCCTTAGTCTATCTCAATATTGCACGAGTGATTGAACTGATAAAATTCGAATAACTAATCACATGTAGTGTATACCATCCAATCTAACCACCACAACCATGGGTAAATACGATCGTCTGCAATGTTCTGCTTGCGGCAAACTCATCAGCCGCACACACAAAGCTGAGCATCAAAGAAGGTGTCACAAGTCCTGGAATTGAATTCCACCTTCCCAACCGATGACAAGCCGAGAAGATTGCCATCAACATCGTGTCCTAGATGCCATAGGCGCGTAATACAATCCAAGCTGAGAAGGCTAGTGTGACACACTAGCCTCGGGGGCGAGCGTTTGCATCGTCACAATGGCGTCGTCGACGTCACTGGATTTTCACTACTCTACACTCTGCGAGGTTCGTCTAGATCAGGTCCACTGTGGACCGTCCACAAATTCACACGGTTAGAAGTGTTCATAGCTTGTGCCAAATCACAGTTGAAATCTATTTCTGAGGCTTGGGTCATGTGACGTATGATGAGCCCACTCCCTAACATATTCTCAGGAGCTCTGTTACCCTCGAAGTAGCGAATAGTTATTGCGCAGAGTCCCTCACTATAGCCATTGATCGCTGAATAGCCAATGATCGCTGATCACCCCAGACCCCTGTGTGAATCGTTCAGGTGAAAAAGGCGTTAGATCATGAAGATGGAGTAAGGGATGTTATCCTAGATGGGGAGCGCGTATACACGTCGCGCTAGGCGGCCAAGTACTTTAGCTATCGTATGACAAGGACAGCCCACGGATACAATTGTGATAAGAACAGTGCAGTTGGGCTCAGCTCGAGGCCCCATTCATCAGCATCAGATGGTTCGTCCGGTTCCCTCAAGGGAGGTCCTCTGGGTCTTGTCGGTGACTATGAACAAAATGGCAACTGTAGCGGAACACCATCATGATCGTCGAAGGCTGCCATCATGCATTTTTCCATTGTGGGACATGCGGATCTCCCGAGCATGATCGTCAGTAAACGATGACGGCAACGGCGTCCGATAGCATGTTAAAGTCACGTCTCTCAGGGGCCGGATAGCTCCACAGGAAGCTCTGGCTGGGGGAATACGCTGCTGAAATTCTTCACTGTGCGTTGTGATATCCCTGTGGACCGAGGCATAGCGCTTGAGCCACTCTCGGATCCTCTCCGTTCTTCGAATACTCTCATCATCAATCGACGAAAGGGGCTCGAATTCGTCGGGGTAAACGACTTGCTCGCTCACAAACCTTCGCTCCGCCGAAACGGGAACTGCCGGTACTGCAGGAGTTTCAGTTGTCGCAGAGATACTGTTATTGGTTTCTTCCGGCTGGGTATTGATTGTTTGGGACGGCTCGTCACTATTTTTTGCGAAGAAGTTCCCCCATAGCCGACGTAGCCAGGACTCCTCCCCAGGGGCGGACTCGGCCTTGGGGTCGCTTTCAACGAGCTCGG
Organism: Perkinsus olseni; assembly: GCA_013115135.1. NCBI lineage: Eukaryota > Perkinsozoa > Perkinsida > Perkinsidae > Perkinsus > Perkinsus olseni. The sequence continues at coordinate 22,460 of JABANP010000364.1, forward strand.
CAATCGGGGGATCCTGCCGTATTTCTTTTTCATTGTCACCGCTGTCAACGTTGACTTCCCAGAGGTTCTTCCAGAATGTATCAAAGTCCATCTCTTCTAGATCGACCTCGTCATCCAAGTCCGGAAGATCTTCATTCCCCTCGACCTCAGCTTCGTTCTCATCCTTCTCATTGCATCCGCTGTCGATTCCACCGGGACTATGACCACACCTTTCGCAACGTCTCCTACTGCGTTCAAAGCTTGAGTTGAACGAAGCGTCAGAATCGACAGAGGTTTGTTCGTGGAAGCTGTCCTCATCCTCGGACTCAGAATAGCCTCGAGAACGTCTTGACCTTCCATACCGACCGCCACTCGCGAGGTCGGAGTCGTTGGAGCCGTTAAACGATGAACGATCGTCTTCGGATTCGCTCGGTGCTGAGTGCGCCGAGAGCTACTCAAAGTTCTCTCGGGTGAACTCACATGATTGTTCTCGTTTCACGCGTCTTTCTTTTCTCTTCTTTTTCGTTTTCGACTTTTCCTTCTTGCTGGACTTCTTCTCGTCCGAACCTGTGGTGAAATCAAGACCCCTACCGTCTGCAGGATGCCTTACCCTCATTTTGCCCGTCGTTTTGTTCGTCATCGTCACCGAACCACCCACTGAACCACGGTTCATCCGCCTTTCCCTCTGAACACAACGTCATCATGCTTCCAGCGAAGCTACTCACTCTCACCCTCGGAGTCATTCGTGAAGTACCCGAGCCAACCCTTGCTTGGAGAATCTGAAAATGTCTAGAGCTCATCGGATGACGAGAGTTCCTGTTCACCTTGTTCGCCTCGAAGGTTCAGGAGGGACGTCGTCGGGAGTAACTTCTTTATCGAGAAAAACTGAGAGGAAAGAACCTCTGTCGGGCTGAGCCGATGATGATGTCATAAGCGATGATGATGATGATGATGTATGGGTGGCACAAGTTTTGTAGACTTTGTCGCTAATACGAGCCGATCACAATTGGCCAAAACTGACCTTCGAAAGTCCTGTCTGTTCTTTGGAGTTTTTCTTCTTCCGTTTCTTCCCCATAGTGAACAATAACAATAACAGTAACAATTGAATCCACGGGCAGACTCTTTCGACTGGTGAAAAATCTGACCAGCTCGGGAACATGACGCACCCACTAGAATCAGCACCTTGTGTCAATCTCGAGTTGGGAAGGACACTGACTCAGTCTCTGCGGCTTGGCCGCCACTGGTATGGGCAACGCAACAGAGATGGAGCAGATAAGTTCACATGACATACGGCACATCGGTTTGAGTGAAAATTCGAAGACATTTGTGAATTCACGGGTTAGTCATCGTGGACGGCTCGCGTCGCCGCTCCGGTGCCCTTGTAAGGTCTCAGACAAGTGACGCACATCACAGGCTCGGACTTGGCCTCATCCATGCGAAGTTCGCGCAGGCTCGAGCTGAGCAAAGTTTGGTATCTACACAGATGATCACGATCGGCGAGTCGACAAGATCGATCGCAGAGCTGAAAAGAATCGGTTACGTTGGTATGTTGACTTTCAACTCCTCCCGTCCCTTCCTAGCTTCTGAAAGATGAGCTTTCTCTTTATCATCTACAGGGTTGGTCGAGTGCTTGTCGTTCGTCTCAACCTCCGTCACGTACCTGAACACACGCTCAGCCATATCGCACGGCTCATGATTCTGACTCGTCGAAAGCGTTTAGTCTCGTGACCATCTTAGGCCCACCAGCGCTCTCGATGAGAACTTTTCGGTTCTGAGAAACGACTCGGGCGGCATGTGAGCATACGAGCATTTACCTGCTCTAGCAAAGCGTCTCTTTGCTTTCCTATTTTCGCTACACAAGCTGCGATATTGTCGCCCTTTTCGCCACGCGTACGGACGGTGTCACTGAGAAGCTTGTTCTGGTCTGCCACCATCTTGTTGAACTGTCTCAGAGTGACACTGAGAGGGATGCTCCTTCATAACTCTCAGATCGACCCGGTTAAATATTTCTTCACCAAACGCAACTGGTACGACCGACCCGCACAAGGGTGGTGCAAAAGCGACGCTCCGGCGATTCGAGGGAGGCTCCCTCAGGGGCACATCTATAACTGTTCCGAAGTGAATCCGATCTCACCTCTGTTGTTAACGAGAAAGTGAGCTTAAATGAAACTTCTGAGGTCGAATGGATCCCGCTGGTAATCACTTTACACGGATTTACGCGCGAAGGCCACGAGAACCGAGCACATCGTCGAATGTCCAAGTCACACCGGTGTTGTTCTCACACCATCTACGAAGCCTTCTCAAACCGTTCCAAATGAAGCTGAATGATCAGCTCTCCCAAAGAGTGGTCGAAAAAAATACAATTTTGCTTTACCCATCAAAAACCGTCACTCGAGTGATGATTGCTGAATGCTCATGATAGCATTAATGAGGAAGGGACTGACCTGTAATAGTTGGTACGCTCGAGGACTTCGGATAAACGTCGTTTTTGTTCTTCCATCTCGGACATTCGTTTCAGTTTGTCGCCCGGCATAGTTAAGAAAGAGCAGCGGGTGGAACTGGAGAGAAGAGATTCTCTTCTCTGCCAGAGAAATAGAGAAATCGATATGGCTGAACCAACTGCCTTGTACTTGACTAATGCAGATTGCCTTGTATCGAGCTAAGCTGAACATGCGCCGTAAAACGGTCTCGAGCCTGCGGGAACGGCTCAGATTACTAGTCTGGCGATTTCCGTTTTGGCGAGGTGAACACTGACATCGGTAATATTTCTCCACTGATCTGCACGCATACCCACGGAAATTTACGCGAGTGGTTGAAGTTCGAGCTGCTCTTCCGAAAGGATTTGGGGTTCGAACCCCGGCGAGCGTATTTTAAAAATATTATTTTTCCTTCGGCGCACGTACTACTACGGGGTAAAGGAATTTACTGAATCCTCACTACTACGCATGGTGTTCTTCACGAGCCAGAAAGTTGAAAATGCCGCGAATCACCCGTGATGTCTTCGTTAAAGAGGATGTTTAACGAATCAATTCTGAACCCAATTCTACGTGCACAGATCAATTCCGGAATAGACTCTGAGTCTCAGAAGTACGTTACTCGTACAATTTACCACGTTGGCCGTGTAAAGAGACGCCAGAAAAACGAAATCGTTCTTTGAATAGGGACAACGCGTGAGTTTCACACTCCTCCTGCAGGATCTCGTATCGTTCTATGCCGAAATTAAAGAGGAAAGGCTCTAGACCTTTCCCTTAGTAGCAGTGCTACTAGCATACTGGTTGGCCGTCCCAGTAGGGGCCGGTATAGCCTTCTTGGGGATCCAGCAAGAACAGCCGACCTCATACACAGTGAGCCGCTGATTCCGAGCTACTCATGAGTATTATTGTCGGTGTTTTTCAGATTGAATTAGTCGCTTTCCTGACGTTGGCTGTCTTCGGCCTTGTAGGCGTCGACCCTGACAACAAGAAGCCTATTGTTTTAGGGATTGCCTCAGCCACGCTTGGTAGTAGGGAGGATAACTTGGATAAATATTGAAGCAAGATCATTATTCGTTTTTTTGTTATTTAAAATCCTCGAAATTTGATTCGAGAATGCTGAAGACCTCAGCAAAGACAAACTGTCTCAGAGAACAGCACCGCTTCCTCGATCGTAACCGGCTTTAAGCGCGACCCTACGATGCTGTGTTCGCAGGTACCTTTTTCGGTACGGCCGTCACTTTTGCGACAATGGGAGTCAACATACCAATGCAGGCCTTCGTACTACGGGATGGAGGATAGTGTGAAGAATTCCCGGACCGGCGAGTCGGTTTGGCTGCAGAAAAACGCCCAGAAGTCGCCGTTGCCGGGAAAGATCCGAATCTGAACGCTGGGTTTTCAGATATGTGCATTGGTGACCTTTCACTATGGAGAATTCGCATGCAATTGCTGTTTCCAAAATCGGGATAGCATAACGTAAGCAGGATACTTATTGTGACGTCATTGAGTTAAGTCGCTCTAATATCTCTCGATGATTACTGGAGATGAAGAACTTGGTTTTTTCCTTGAAGGATTCACATCGTGAAGTATGCTTGAACAGACAGCGGATTATGGGTCGATTTGGAAGTCCTGGAAATTTCCCGCAGGCAATTCGCTCGGTTAGCAAGCAGGTTTTGTGATCTTGCCTTGAGCGTGCTCCCCCGAGACAAGATTCTAACCTCGTTTTCGATCGGTCATCTGACGATCGTCGTTTCTGTTTCGAGAGCCCGAGGGTCAGTGCGAACTGGTTTCAGATACAGTACATTCTTAGTGAATAACTCAGCAGCCTACACAATAGCCCTGGTCGCGGCATCTGCTGAGTACACTCTGGCAGGAGAAGATGGGTCGGAGTATGTACGACTGCTCGGCGTGGCGGTGACCATAGGAGGACAATTACTGCGATGGGCGGCATTTATCAGGTAGTAGGAAGGGCACCGGGCCCGATGCGCGAGAAGATTTCGGGGGATCATGTTCGGCGAGTTGTCCGCGGATTAGCTGGAGCTGTATGGAAAGAAGAATTTTATCAACTAGTGAAGCAAGACAACATGAACCTTAGAAAAATCTACTGAGGCATTTAACGTCCCGGAACGTTTGGTTCTCGTCGAACGACGAAGGCTTACGCTCTCGTCACTGTTTGTTCTCCATCTGAGATCCAGCGTTGTAGCGATGAGACGTAGCCTTAGTATTGCCTTCCACCTAGAAGTCAGTTATCTCACATTGCTTTCTTAGTGCGGGGGCCAATTTTACGCATCGAATTCGTCTGCAGAAGGAAGGAGATCAGCAGCTCATCACGACGGGAGCGTAGTGAAGGAAGCTGTATCGCTTCAGCCGTGACGATTTATCCTGTAGGTATCGGTTGTGTCGTCATCCAGGGTACAGCGGATGGTTTTGGTGGGCAGTAGGGACGCAATTGTTGTTGTAATAGTGGGTTCTCGTATTTACTCAAGTTGCTGATGTTATCTGAGATTACACCGAGCGTCTTTATAGTTGTCGACTTTCTGTTGAAATTGATCGTCGGTAGTCGTTGAAAGTGGCCGATTCGTTTCATTCTACGACTGCCGTATTTTTCCATGAGTTTTCTCGTGCGTATTCATCGGTGAAATCTTCGGCTCACTTTCGTCCGGCCCACCAAGATTGACCTCAGAACCGATCCTAGCCCCGCAGACCGCTCGGCCAACTCAGGCGAGAGTATTGTTTTATTAGCGCTAGTAGTCGTGTCGAAATTCCGATGGATGGCCTTCTGTCGGCATGTGCACTTGGAGCTGTCTGGAGTGCCGGCCAAAGCGCGAACAGCAAGATTTCCTAGTGTGGACCCTTATGGTAGTCATAGTGTTATCACCCTCGTTCTTAGGTGTAATCGTCTCTGTCTCGTTCTTTATACAGCATGCGCCTGGTGGTTCTTTTATGAGCGCCTCCGCTTTGAAGAGAGGACGCTGGAGTACTTCTATAAGTGGGATTATGTTAGGTAATACAGAGGGAATCCACTTTATAAGGACAGAAAGAACCGGTAGAATGGCGTTCGTGAGGACTAAGTTCATTCGACGCAAAGGTTTGATAAGTGGACGTGAGGGCTCTGGGAGACCACTCTCACCATGGTGCATGGCACACGCAGCGTGTGCCACGCTTGCTTCATGCACGAAGCATACTGATGGTGACACTAGCCTCCGACGGAATCCAACGGTCGCATACATAATTTCCCCACGCTGTCACTCGGTTTTGTATCTCTTTCCAACGGTGACAGGAGTACCAACTTACAGAAACTGAACCAAAACCTCTCACGAACACACGTAATGCAAGCAAGGGGAAGTACATGGCAAGCTTGGCAAGATTCGGTTAAATTGTTACCACCATCATGCGCTCCTATATCAAATCGCAATACTACTCGTTTTCACTCTCACTACTTTCGAAGCTGTCCAACCAGTGAATGAAGTCATCAGCATCTTCCTCAAGCCACTGTTGGGCAGTTCGAGTCCGGGTGGTGTCCGCTAACGGGTCTTCAGTTTTCCGGACAGCTCCTGGTGCTGTTATGGAGGTTCCTATGGTGATGCCGGAGAGCCTTCGGGTCACTTCATCTCCAGCTTGGTCTGTGCCACTCGCTGGCCTGGGACCACTGCTACGCTTTCGGTGGGCGTGCAGCAATTTCCGTACTTGATCGTCTAGAGGTGCGTAACGACTGGTAGGATTCTGAGGTCGATGCTGGTTTCAGAAGAATATTCAAGCGACCGACGACCAGGTAAAGCTGCAGCCTAGGCGTTTCACAGATGCCCGCGTCACTCAGCTTCAAATCCCGCAAGAAATGCCCATCAGCGAGCGCCGGTGAATCAGGAAATAATCGACTTTTTCCCGCCTTTCTTCGCGAACCAGAGGCACCTCTGGGACCAATCCCTGTTCGCCATACAACCAACCGAGTGACGTAGTGTCGAATTGTTCGGCAATCCGATCTGAAGGGAGCAGCCTCTCTTGTTGTCGACTGTCACTTCAGCGCTGCTGAGAGTAGCGTCCGATATCGGGCCGTCATTCACGTACACTCCCGGCGATGGTCGCTCGAAAGGCACTTCCAAGGCCTCGCGGGGATCGCTAGAAATCTTTTTCATGCGTAAAATAACATCTCCAACCTTCAGTGTTACATTACCGCGTTTGGAGATCCTCGGAAAAATAGTGTTCACGCCGAAGTCCATCCGCTGGCCGAATTCTGTCGTGAGGGTTCTCGCCCTTTATCAAAGTATATCTCGCTTTGCAATCTTTGTCGAAGAGTAGGTAACGCCTCGAGTTCCCTGGTGGGTCGTATGATTTCATCTCCATCTTGGTTGTTTCGAACGAGGACAAGAAGTGTTGTGCAGGCATGCCAGCGAGGAAAACCAGAGCGCACCGCTTCTCGCTGAAGAGCCTCATGGCGAGACCGTCGAAATATGGCACTTTGTCGACGCTCTGATAAAGTCCAGAGAGTACGGGTTCCGGGGCAGCTGCTCCGTGAGCACAGACTTCGATAAGGGGTTTGAAGGTGCTGAGCATGAAGAGCGTGTTTCCTGGCCTCATTCTGATATGGTGAACACAAACTGAGTGGAAGGAACGCTGGAAGGACCGATCCAATCGTGACCGAGAAAGGTGCGTCCCAACCGTGGGGGAGGAGACGTGAGCAGCATAATAGCTCGGCTCTCTGGCTGTCAGACAGCCAGGTGACAGCTGCTGTCTCGGGCGAGCGAGAACAGCGCGAACGAATCTTCCGCTGTGTTGGCGTGCGGTGGACAGAGCAGCGACTGCAGACCAGGTAGCATTGCGGACAGAGCGCTTGAGTTGGCTACCAGCTTGCGAGAAACCAGCTGTTGGTATATCGAGGGAGCTGCGGCCAAGAGCACTCCGTCATTTTTCATATTATGAGTGGCAGCACAGAGGGCACCTTGGTGAACTCTGATGTACCCTGTGGAGATCTAGCCATCGATAGCAGAGAGATTAGCTAGGTCACGCGGGTGATGTATCATTCGGCAGTTGGACTGGCCCTCTAGCGGTATCCTTACCTTACCACCTATTGTGCCGGAGCATTTCGAAAACAAGGTTAAGACTCCTGAAGTAAAGTGGAGTCGGTGAAATCCACGTTCCAAAGACAAAACGATAAATTCTCGTCGAGAATCGTACCGCGATTACCGTAGGGCACGGAAGCGCGTACCCGCGCGCCCATGAACTATATGAATACGACAACGAAGTATACGACAACGGATTATCGGCGTGCGTGCAGGGTAGGAACCACTTTACTCAAGGATGAGCCTGTGGAACAAGTATCAACAGCACATGTGGACACCGTTGTCTCTGCACACAACGAGAGGAGATGCATCACGATTATCCACTCCATCATAATGACGGCGTCATTAGGCACTCAGTACTACAGTCATGGGTGAGCCGTGCTTGACTGAGCGCGTGAACTCTCCTTCGTCGAAGGACCTTCGACAAGTGGACATACGACCCGGCCACTCCGTTCCTGCAGTAGCTCTCTAGTGGAGCGGAAATCTTACTGCTTATCAGGGTCGAGGAAATCGAGCAGTCCTTGAGCTCCTATCGCTAGCTTCTCATCAAGGGAAAGGTCCTGAGACTCTTCACCAGCTCCGCTCGGAACTGCTACCGGCTCAGCTGACAGTAGATCGCTCCAAGTGATGTTAGGAGGAACGAAGAGAGCATCAAAGTCGGGATTGATTTCAACGTCCTGTTTCTCCGCCGAGGTAGGGGACCACTCAGGGATCTCGCCGCCGATAAATGAGGGTTGAGTCTCTAAAGTGGGCTCCTCGTCGTTCGGTCTCAAAGATCTGGCCTCGTTGGTTCCTGATGGCTTTCCCTCCGCTCCCGTAGAATCGACCTTCTGAAAGTATCCGAAACCGTCGAGATCGCTTCCCGATGCGCTCCCACTCGGATCAACAGCTGACACCGTAGTTTTGGGCCCGTGACTGATACTTGCGGCGAGGCTGTTTTCCTGTCGCTCGCTCGCAAGCGTACCATCCGCCGCGGGTTGCACTGAGATGCTCCGCGGTTTCTGGGGTTGAGTGCTTGGTTTTTCCGCCCATCCTTCCAAGGAGGCCAGCAAATCCGCAACAGGCTCTCCTCCACCTCTCCCATCTGGACTCATAAGGTGCGGAGCAGCATTGGCCGACTTCTGCGCTGCTCCGGTGCTCGAGTAACGGAGGAGAAACCACATGGAACTCGGGGCGATCCCCACTTTCCCAGCCCCTCGGGCCAATCAAGGCCGACTTCTCTCCGGACTCGTCGTTGAAGTTTGGCGGCTCGCTTTGCCGGAGGAGTTCAACCTGCCCACTCTCGCCACTTGCCCTCGGGGACTTCTCTACGCGTCGGCCGGGATAACGCACTCTTCATGACGGGTGAAGGCAAACGCGAATCGATATCGGGATAACTCACCGGGTATTCAGCAGCTCTGCTCGGATGCTTAGTCTGGGTCGGGTCCAGCAACGGGCCGTCTGTCTTTCGTGGCAGCTTCTGTCGCTGTTGCGGAGGGTCCTATGGTGATACCGGGGGCCTTTCTGGCCACTTTAACGTGTCGATCTTGGTCTCGAGGCTCGCTCGCAGGCTTGGGCTCACTGCTACGCTTCCGGCGGGTGTGCAGCATTCTCTATTTGATCGTCTAGAGTTGCGTAACGGCCGCTCGGAAGTCGCATTCGGTGCTGGTTTCAGAAGAATATGCAAGTGACCAAGGACCAAGTAAAGCTGCAACCTAGGTGTTTGGCAGATGCCCGCGTCGTTCGGTTCCAAATCCCGCAAGATATGCCCATCTAGGGAGCGTCGGTGACTCACGAAATAATAGATTCCTCCGCGCCCTCCTTCTTGGGAACCAGAGGCATCTATGAGAGCAACCCATGCTCGTCATATAACCAACCGAGTGACGTAGGGTCGAATTGTTCGGCAATCCGATCTGAAGGGAGCAGCCTCTCTTGTTGTCGACTGTCACTTCAGCGCTGCTGAGAGTAGCGTCCGATATCGGGCCGTCATTCACGTACACTCCCGGCGATGGTCGCTCGAAAGGCACTTCCAAGGCCTCGCGGGGATCGTTAGAAATCTTTTCATGCGTAAAATAACATCTCCAACCTTCAGTGTTACATTACCACGTTTGGAGATCCTCGGCTGAGTAGTGGTCACGGCGAAGTCCATCCCTGGCCGAATTCTGTCGTGAGCGTTTTCGCCATCTTCAGTATATGTCTCGCTTTCAAATGCTTGTCGGAGAGGAAATATCGTTTCGGGTTCTCCGATAGGTTGTATGATTTCATCTCCATCCTGGGCGTTTCGAACGAGGACCTGAATTGCTGTGCAGGCATGCCAGCGAGGAAAACCAGAGCACACCGCTCCTCGCCGAAGAGCCTCATGGCTAGACCTTCGAAATATGGCACTTTGTCGACGCTTTGATAAAGCCCAGAGAGTACGGGCTCGGGTGCAGCTGATCGATGAGCACAGACGTCAATGATGAATTTGCAAGAGCCGAGAGTACTCCACCATGATAAGGGCGTGAAAATTCGTGACCTCATTTTGATGTGACGAGTACAAACTGAGTGCGAGGAACCGATCGAGTCAGGACCGATGAAGGCGTGCGCCCTGACCGTGGGAGAGGAGACGCAAGTAGCACGATAGCTCGGCTCTCTGGCTGTCTCGGGCGAGCGAAAACAGCGTGAATGAATCTTCCGCTGTGTTGGCGTGCGCTGGACTGTCACAGTCCCACTGTGGAGACCGTCGACGATGGGGTACTGTAGAGTAGGTTCGCGCTACTGATTGTGTCATGGTGTTCATCCCACACCTTTGCGTATCATACAATTTCATCGTAGCCTAGTCGATTCTGGAGCATGGGAACAGTCTAACATCAGACTGTTTGAGATCAGATCCTCGGATCTATCTTGCCCCCCTTCACCCCCGTTGCTTCTAGCTTCAATTGACTCGTTGCTAGCACTCCTATTAACGCCATCTCTAAATCGAGTATATTTTTGAGAACAAGGCTTTGGTTTGAGACTCAACTCAATCATTTTGCTGTTCATTAGTTGAAGAGGGGATTAGGCATCAGCTTATCATCTGGGCCACTAGAACCACACCATGACAACTGTACTAGCATTCGAAACAGAACAGAGCAGCGGCCCAGGAGCATTCTGATCGCAGGTATGAAGCATTGCGGACGGAGCGCACGAGCTGGTTACCAGCTTGTGATAAACCGGCAGCCAAGAGCAGTCCGCCCTTTTCTCATACTGTGAGAGAGTATCCGCATAAAAGGCAGTGCCGTTAAGGTACCTTGGTGAACTCTGACGTACTCTGAGGAGGTCTAGCCATCGATGCCAGAACGACTGGCCAGGTCAGTGACCTGAGGTCACGCAGGTGATGTATCATTCCAGTACTGGTCCAGTCATGGAGCGAGTTCAGCACCGTATAGAGGAAATCGAGAAGCATGGGAACAGCGCTCGGAGATGTCCTCGTGGTTATCCCCGGAAACTCGCGTTCCAACGACATAACGATTATCGTACGGCATTCTGAGGCGCGCGTGTAGACTAGGAACCACTTTACTCAAGAACATGCCTCTTGAACAAGTATCAACAGCACATGTGAACACTGCTACCTCTCCACGCACAGGAGGCCACAAAAGAAGGTGAATTACGAGAAGTAATCGTGTATCACCGTCGGCGACCAACTCCGCCATTGGACCCTCAGTTAGGGTTAAGCCATGCTCGACTGAGAAGTCGTGGACTTTTTCAACGAAGCGGACATACGACTCGTCAGCTCCATTTCCACTGCTTATCCGGGTCTAGGAAGTCAAGCAAGCCTCCATCTTCTATCGCTAGCTGCTCGTCAATCGACAGCCCTCGAGGCTCTTCACCAGCTCCGCTCGGAGCTGTCACCGACACCCCCGGCTCAGGTGAGAGTAGATCGCTCCAAGTGACGTTAGAAGGGACGAAGAAAGCGTCGAAGTCGGGATCGATTCCGACGCCCTGATCCTCTGATGGAAGAGGAGACAACTCAGGGATCTCGCTGTCGAAAATTGAGAGTTGAGTCTCTAGATTGGACTCCTCGTCGCTCGGTTCCAGAGATCTCACCTGACTGGATGCGGATGGATTTCCCTCTGCTCCCTTAGGAGAACGGACCTTGTGAAAGTATCCGAAACCGCCGTGGCCACCACCAGATGCGCTCTCCCGCGGCGTAACAGCCGGAGTATTCGGCCCGAGATCAGTTTTCTCACTGCCGTGCTCTCCCGTATCCTCAGAGAGAGGTATTACTTCCCCAGGTTCATTCTCCGTGAGCCTGCGACTAATACTTGCGGCGTGGCTGGTTTTCTGTCGCTTGCTCGCACGTGCACCATCCGCCCCAGCTTTCATTGCGACGCTCCGCGATCTCGGGGGATGAGTGCTGGGTTTCACCAGCCATCCGCCTTCCAAGGAGGCCAGCAAGTTCTCAACAGGCCCCACACCTCTTCCACTCGCAGTTTTGTGGGGTCGTGTGGCATCGCCAGATTTTACGTTGCTCCGAGACTCGGCCAACGAAGGCAAGAGCAAGTGGAACTCGGGTCGGTTCCCACTTTCCGAGCTCCCCGGACCAATCACGGATGACTTTCCTCCAGACCCGTCCCTTAAGGCTGATGGCTCACCTTCTTGAAGAACTTGAACCTTCCCGGCATTGCCACTTGCTCTCGGGAATCCTTCATGCGTCGGTCGAGACGGCGGCCTCTTCATGACGGGTAAAGGCAAAAGCGAACCGATATCTAGATAACTCCCACCCGCTGCGCTCGCAACGCCAACGAGAGATTCCCTCTTTGGCCCGGGATTCAAGACTGCCGCTTCTCCTCGCCGGACTCGAAGCTGCGAATCTTCCTCGCTCGTTCTCGAGGATCCTTCACGGGGTCCAGGTGTTCTCCTTCTCGTGACAGATGAAGGCATAAGCGAGTCGATGTCTGGGAAATTGCCACTTCCCTGACGTGCAACGCCGATGGAGGATACCCCTGTGGGTTTGGCGCTAGGGATTGGAGGCTTATCCTGCCCGAGAACCCGACCTTTCGTGCTAGCCTTCTCAACATGCATCCCCGGCTGAATTTTGTTCGCAGGGTTCTCCGGGTGGGAAGTCGTCCTCAAACGGACAGCCATGTCGCCGAAGACCACGTAGGTGACCAGCCGTGGATCTCGGCAAAGTTTCACATCATCCAATATCAGCTTGGTCGAGATCTCCCTTGCCGCTAGTAGAATGGCTATGCTCTGTACATGCGGTGTCGCATCCCGGAAGCATCGCTGTACTGGACCTGCTCTCTGCAGCGTCCTCCCACGCAGTGTTACATTCGCTCCGCCAGTTATTGCGACCTTCGCCGAAAAACTGCCATCGGTGTCAAGTGCGACAGTCACGCCGTCCAGGCCAGGAATTAGATGATCGTTCACATACACGCCGGGTGGAGGAGGTGTGAGGGGGAGCTCTAGTGGCTCGTAGGGATCACCGGAGACCTTCTGCATGGAGTACGTGGAGCCACCAACCATCAACAGAACGCCACCGTCTAAGACACAGGGGAAGACAGTATCCGGCAAGAGATTCCCTGACCCCCCGAGCGTCATCTGGAGAGTGTTGGCTCTATGTAAATCGTCCCTCACACGCTTGTTATTCAGCTTGTAGCATGTGAGACCACGAGTAGTAGATGGTTGCATTCTGCTGAACTCTGTACTTATGGAGTATCGAAAATCTTGTTCGGGCATCCCTGCGAGGAAGACGATGGCGCATTTTCCCTCAGCGAACCTCAGAGCCACGCCGTTGAACACAGAAACGGAGCCAGTTGTCCGGTACAGACCTGATAAGGCGAGCTGATGTCCGCTGGGCTCGTCCGTACGCGTCGCTTCAGTCCGTGGCTCGTGGAGATCGGTGCCCTCATGCTTCAATCGGACTTTCACCTTGCCAAACACCAGGTATGTCGCTGACTTAGAGTCACGACACAGTTGTATGTCATACCACACTAGGTCCGTTAAGAAATGCCCCGCAGCAAGACCATCAGTTCGTAACCGTAACTTTGGGTTCACGAACTCGAAGCACCTATGTTGCGTACTGGGCGCCTGCAAACTCCCCCGACAGTACTCCTGGGTCGTGCCGTCTGGTAACACTATCTCAACTGACATCCCGCGATTCTCGGCCACTGTGAGGACCAAACCTCCGAGGCCAGGAACTGGCCCCTCATTCACGTACTTACCAGGATCCGGTGCTTCTAAGGGAAGCTCTACTATGTGGTATGGGTCATCAGAGATCTTTCTCATTTGAAACTCAGACGTTCCGATCTTCAATACGACCCTACCACCGGATACGCAGAGACCCATAGTTTCCGACAGGTTTGGGAGTCGACCTCCGGACAAGCGTGCAAGCCTACGAGCTCGTTTGAATTGAGCTTCCAAGAGTATCAACTTGAGATAATCGGTAGCGCGAGACGCCTCCTGGATCTGTAAATGACACCATATTGGTAAATTCGGTCTCCACCGAGCACCGGAAGTCCTGTTTGGGCATTCCTGCTAGGAATATAATAGCACACTGTTTCCCATCGATGAACCGCATAGCAATACCATCCAAGCCCGATACCCCGTCCACAGTCCGATATAGCCCAGAGAGGATGAGCTCGGATGCTGCTGTTCGGTGAGCGCAGACGCTGATGAACTTGCAAGAACCCAAAATGCTTACTCCAAGCGACGCCAGGTTTTGCAGCCTCATTTGAAGCAAAGCTGAGGGGATGGCGAGAGAACTGAGTAGGCCGACACCCGAGGAAATGTCTCGTACCCGATGGGGAGACGCCAATTCGACTGGCCCCGTCGTCCGCAACTCTTGTCTAGGGCGAGCGGAAATAGCACAGAGGTAGCTCTCGCGACGGTGACGCTCTCAGCCACCACGTCAGGCTAATAGCTGTGGGATTTCGAGGGGAGAAATCTCCAATACCTACAGTGGCTACATTTCGGCTCGGAGTGCAGCCTCGCTGCCGGAATAATCCTTGGCCTCGATCCATGCGATATCCGGCTCCCGGAATTCCGGGAGCTGGATATCGCATGGACCGATGCCTTTTGAAAAGGCCCTTTCAATGTTCGAAGTGGAAATCTGTGCTTGAAAGTATGATTGACTCTTAAAGAGTGACTCTTTCACGGCCAAAGGTTGACCCACCTCAGTGAGATCATCGCAGCTCAGTTCAGCCTGGCAGTCAGGCCCTGACTGTCAGCCCCTGAGAAAATCCGTTTGTCTTTGCAGTGCAAGGCCACATCCCACGCGGGTGGCGTATTTTATCGGGAATCCGTTTCGAAAGTGGACATCTTAGTCGTGTGCAGATACCGTCAAGAAGTGGCGTGTCGAATTCCCTTCATCGATCTAGCATTGCGGCGAGAGCGTAAGAGTAGAGGAGCTCTAGAATGATATGTGCTTTCTACTGAGATTTACATACATGCCTCGAGTCGAGTTCAGTCCCGTGACTGCACTATATGATATAGTCTGCACCATGTCACTTAGTGTGGTTCCGGATAAGCCGCTTCTCGACGAAGTCTGTCGGACGAACCCTAGGGATTCCCTAGTAGGGAAGGCTCCTCCTCAGGAACGTGGGGAGAACCTGTCAGGACCTGATAATCCAGTCGTCTGGAGTCATCCTTAGGAGCATTCCATGGGATTCTTACATCAATGAAAGTGTTCAATTTCATCTTTGCTATCCCGTGTATAGTATCCATTCCCGTCTAATTTATCAGAGAAATGATCTCTGCTCTGCTAGAACTCATTGTACTTGTACTAATGAGTTCAACTCATGTAGAGATGTAACAGTGGCTGAGGAGAGCGAGTGACTCTTCTGTCCGCTCGAAATTCGAGCTACTGGCCCTGTGTCCCGGGGAGTAGCGAATGACGCAAATGCCCGATCGACAGTCGTGCTTTACCCGGATAAGTTTACCGAGGACATAAACTTCAATCGATTCAATTCATTACTCAGGGAAACATAACAAGTACCGTCCCTTAAGCATACATGTATGAGCAGATGATGAACTACATTCTCACGACATACCTAGCCGGCAGTTCCGAAGCCTCTCGCCTCGGATACGACGTTTGGAGTCATATAGATCGAGGCAGGTCAGGAAGGCGATTTCTCGAACAAGTTTATCAGATCAACGGCATGTGAGGCAGGCCTTGTCTGGTCGGCTGACGCTGTCAGAGGCTGTCAGCCTTACAGCCAACGGCTATGTTACTTCTCGAATCCGCTGCTATTTTCCGTCAAGTCCTTCTGCCCACTGAGCTAAATCTTCATAATTGTCGACCATCCAATCGAATGCAGTTTTATCCAGAGCTGGCTCTGATTCACCCAACGCACCCCCGCGGGCTACTCTGCTGGCCGTTCCGACTTTACCGCCCACGCTACTCGCCGATCGCAGAGATCTCGTAGGATTCGACGAAGGCGAGGATTCGCACGGGACGCCCGTTTCACTGTTCCCTGAACAGTGAAGTTATAGGCGATTATATACTTCGAGCCCTTCAGCCCACTGAATTAAATCCTCATAATTGTCGACCATCCAATCGAGAGTAGATTCATCCAGAACCGGCTCTGGTTCAGCTAGTGCACCTTCGTAGGCTACTCCAGTGGCAGCCCCGAGTGTACCGCCCAAGCTCCTCGTCGAGTGTAGTGACCCCGTAAGACTTGACGAAGGCGAGGACTCCCGGAACTCGCCTGGGGCGCCAGTCCCACTGTATCCTGCGCCCGGACTGTACGCCCTGGGGATTTCGTGGTCAAAAGGTAGAGCTCTGCCCCGGTTCGTCATAACCGGCCGTGGCACTCAATCTCATTTTCCCAGTTGATTGGTCATTGTCGACTTCGATGTTCTTGAACGTGTTCGGTCGAGAGAGTCGCTCCATTACGGCGGGGCTATCGACCATGCTCGTCCCTGGGCTGACTCGCCGACGCTTGGCAGTCGAGGGAGAGTCTTCCGAGTATTCGGAGATGTCAGAGACAGATTGCCCTCCTGCGTCACCTCTCAGTAGGGACCTCAATACTGGGTATTCCGTGGTATCAGGTGTTCTAGAACCGCTCTCGTCTCGTTTCAACAAAACGCTTACTTCACCGAGGACCAAGTATGTCTGTGACTTGGGGCCTTGACAGATCCCCGCCTCCTTTGCGTACACGGTCTTCAGAAAATGGTCAGCAGGAATTCTCGGTTCATCTATGAATAGTTTACGTCTGCTTCGTTTCCCCTCAAACCAGAAGCATCTTCTGCTGATATCGCGGCTGGTTGCTCCTATGGAGTAGCTCAGAAACGATCCGTCTGGTAAGGCGAAAAGTAGAGACCAAGCTCCCTCGCGCACTGTCAATGTAACATTGATGAGGCTAGCGTCGGTCATCGGCAGGCTGCCTTCATAGACGCCGGGGAGAGGTAGCTCGAGAGGGTCTTCTAGGACATAGTGGGGATTGCTAGAGATTTTATCCATTTGCAAAACCACATCTCCAACCTTCAACGTTAAATTACCATCAGAGATGCACGGAGATATACCATGCACAGTGAGATCCATAAAGACTGGCCGTGTTTTTCTGTGAGAGTTTTCGCTCGTTTCAGAGCGCCTGTAGCCTTCTGACCGACACTGCGGAGGATGTAACAGGACGGGCCTTCAGATGAAGTTGGTATCAGTGTCAGCGGCCCCGCTTCGAATGAAGGCAAGAAAGAGAGCTTGGGCGTTCCACCAAGGAATGCCACAGCGCACTGCTGCCGTTCGAAAACCCTCAGTGCCACGCCGGCGAACGGCGAGACTGGCTGTGCCGTCTGATAAACGCCCGGGGGTATGGTCTTTGAGGACGCTGCTTGGCGACAGTAGACTGTGACGATGAGGAGCTTCAGAGTTTCCATAGGTGCACGGATTTGTTTAGTGTCACCAGAATGTGCGGAGGGAATTCTGATGTGAGCAGCGCAGGAGACGTCATTGAAGTCGTCTCGGGCGCAGCGCCTTTGATTCGTACCATAACCGAGCCATAGCGAAGCCGTAGTCGGGTAATGTTCATTCACTAATGGAAGCTAACGTCAGGGTTAAAGATGTCTGCATGGCTGACCGCTACGAGATCAATCGCAGATATTGTTAGTTAGTTGGCATCGATCTGCTTCCATATCATACAAATCATACGCGGCGAGGAAGATTCTCCTCGCGAACGGATACCAGGCCTCATCGCGGTATCGTCCTCGTGCCAGCGAGTCCTTGCCGAAGGGTTAATGAGTCGTAGGGGGATAATGAAACTGACCTGTCGCAATTTGCTCGATATCAGTAACGTTAACGGTCGTGCTCATCAACGAAGTCGATGTTACGAGTCCACGGTGGTTGATCATAGCCGCTCCTATCTATCCCCACGCATGTACCAACGCCTTCACTCTTCGGTATTCTTCGAAGGGACTTAAGGGACCCTGGTTTATAGTATTACAGCCGCCGTATCTTGGCACCCGTGTTGCAGACCGTCGTGTCCGGTCTGTTGTTTCCACCAATCAGATTGGTGAGATTGGTCCAATCTATGAGCCCTTCTACGCATAGATGTTCTTCGTCGTGGCTCACCTGAGACGAGGGGCTAGTCCTCCCATGGAAAGTGAGACCTTATTTTGACATCTGAATGGTCTCCAACTGTCAACTCCTTCATTTCACATCCCAGCTCCGTATCCTCGTAGGTGCCCACGCGTACCTTTCGCTAACTTACATTAAGTTGGTCGCCGCAAGAGACGGAGTATTCCCAGAAACTCACGAAACTTGAGGATGATCACAGGATGCGTATCAGCGACCCTAGAATTGACGATACAGCGAGTAGCTCTGAGAGGCAGAAAATAGTTAGAGGCGTGGTCTGGGGTGGGAGTTGTTGACTGTCTTTTCATCCCAAGCAGTGACTCTGGCGAGCCCGGTTTCATCGATTCGATTAAGGTGAAAGTCAGTTTCGGCTTTTTCTGTCCCGTCTTCTGGATGTGTACCAGAGTTAAGAATTCGCTCCGCGTCAATTATCAGGAAGAGAGCCTCAATAGCTAAAGCCCTGACCCTCGCTCACTTCTTTAATTTCACTGCCAGCTGTGCCACAGCTGCTGTGGGCACTCACTTGCAGGGTCGCTCGTGCGGGATGTTATCCGTCTCTTGGATGTCGCGAAGCACAGCATGCTTCATCATGAAGCCTTCATGTCGTGTGTATGGAGTACTTCAGCTGCAAGCATAACGAGTCAGAGCGAACGGTGAGATCAAGGAGTAGTCGAAGCGAACGGTGAGATCAAGGGGGAGTCGAAGAGAACGATGCGATCAAGGAGGAGCTGAGGCGAACGATCAAGGAGGAGTCGAAAGGAACGATGAGATCAAGGGAAGGATCATGATCGACCGGCTGTGGGTGATCAGCCCGACAGCTCACCTCCATTGTCTGATCAGGACTACCATAATCGGGGCTGGATCGGGTTATACGTGCGCCCTCAAGTCTGTAGACTCCGCCCTCGCTGATTGACCCGTAGAAGTGTGTTGCGGCCTGACATTGATCAAATGCCGAGGAGTCGGCGGCATTGCATAACAAGGCATCGTAGACAAGCAGTGCAGAATGCAGACAGATCCCTCATGGCTGTCTTTCTTACAGGATCTGAGCTCACTGCGTGATCTCACTCGTCCTTGAAGAGTGGGCCTGAAAATACTGCGAAATTCAGGTTTCCTTCGATGCTGGCGAGCGGATGATTCGGCTCAAGCAAAGCTTAAACCCTAAAAGAAAGAGTTGCCTGCTTCTTTTTCTGACGGTCAGCTGTAGCTCGGCGATTGCGGTAGGGGCTTCAGGATCTTCCGTGTTGGGTTGAGGGCATTCCCTGAATAAGGAGGTAACATTCTAACTCAGAATTTTTGAGCTCTCCGAGTTTCATTGGGAGCGTTCACGTACCTCGAAGGACTACTCTCCGGATATGGGGCGGCCCTAGGGGCCACCTCGAGCTTGCCGTGTGAGGGGACGCTCTTGTAGCTCTGTACGCCAGCCTCCGTTTCGCTTTTTTTGCTTTGTCTGGATTATTTGTTTCCATTTGAATCTTTAAAAGCTATGCGACCACAACAACTACTACCGACCGCCCTACCACATTGTGGTAACCACGATTACCTCGGCTACCAGGGGCGGTACGACAACAAGTTGTTGTCAACAACTTGCGAGCTTGCTACCAGCCGCGGTACGACCGCAAGGACTACTGCCAGCCGCTCAACAATAACGAACCGTTATTAACGGTCACTCTCTCCAAGACAACAACTAGGGCTAGCCCCTCTACGACGACGACAACAACGACTACGGCTGGTCCCTTAACGACGACGACAGCGACTACGACCAGCCCCTCTACGACGACAACGACAACCACGGCCAGCCCCTCCATAACAAACTATATGTGACTAAACTCCCTCCATATGTGACTAACTCGACACGCTCGCCACGAGGTACTCCGACATGCATGTGAATGGTAACTTGGATCCGCGATCTCTATACGCCCGGCGAAACCTGAAAGATCATCGTGCGCTCACTTGCTCCCTACCCCGAATCTTCAGTTCAGCCACGTCCATGTCGGACCAGTAGCAGTAAGGCAATATCATGATATGCGAAACAAGGCTGCTCCTGAGCACGGTCGCTCGGGCTCACCGTGAGACTCTCACGCAGGAGTGAAACGGTTCCTGCGCGCATGCGCCGACCTTATCGAGTCGATGATATCGACAAGCTGTCGACGACAACCCACAGCTGCCCCCTTGTCACCACAACGGCTGCCTCTGTGACCAAAACGGCCCTTCTGCAACGATATCACCCTTGGTGACCGGGACGGCTCCTCTGTGACCACAAGGGCCCCTCTGCAACAATAGCAGCAGCCGCCTCTGCGAATCCAGAGGCCCCTCTGCAACAAGAAAAACATCCGCCTCTGTGACCGCAATAACAACCAGTGGTTGTCAACCACCGCCTCTGTGACCATAACAGCTCCCTTCGCAACGACGGCCGCCTCCGCCACGGAGGCTCCGTGACGACAACGGTTCTGTGACCTCAATGGCCCTTCTGCGTCGCCGGATCTGCGACGATAACACCCTCTGTGACCACAACGACCACTTTACACCACCAATAACTTCCTCTGTGGCCGCTACGTCCCCGGTGGCCACAAGAGGCCCTCTTGAAGAGGGTGGCGATTCACCAATGGTGAATTCACCGCCGGCTGAGCTACTCTAACATTCGCATGTCCTGACACTGCTATGATACCTTTTAGTGAGCTTGTGGCATCCGAGTTGCCGTGGAGACTTCGGGACGTTCGTTTCAGGGGGAAAAATCATGGATAGGTCGGCCTCGCGTTATTAATATCATGTACAATACGGGTTGATGCTTATTTTGTGCTTCCTGATCTAATGATGTACGCTATTTTCCTCGCACTTGCTCTAGCCGGTCAGGCCAGTCACTCACGAAGACTCTGCTCTAAGCAGAACACTGTATATGAATCCGATTCATTGGATCGGCGTTTCGGGTCCCTCCGGTTTTCGAGGAGGGACCGTCCCTCAGGAACCACTATGATGACGAAGGCGACAGCTACTACCGCCACTACTTGACGTCGATGCTCATTGGGAAGAGGCAGCAGAATTGTTCAATACGGCTCACTTCGAATTAGACGAGCTATTCTGGCAGCAGAGGCTTGCGGATTCCGCAATGCGGAAGAGGAATCGCTGGACCAGCGACGCTGGCAGGGTCGTTGGTTTCGCAATAAATATTTGTTTCCTTCCAAAGGAAATAAGGAAAAATTCCGTGATGAGAATTTTCATATCTGAGAGGGCTGGAGTTGAGTGTGATTTGGGGGAAATGTGGTATCTGTTCTGGAATTAATCGACCGGTTCACAAGCGATCACTGAGACTCACTTTCGGCACAAAAACACCCGATGGCTATGCGGTGCATGAACACTGGTTTTCCTCTTTTCGAGAGGGACCAAACACTCTCTTGACTTTTTTCGTCAATATCGTTGTTTTCAACTTCAGGCGTGTTTTCCCATAATTTTCCAGCCAATTTTTCGATCATGAAAATAAATGAGGACGTAAAAATTGAGGGAAAACGGTGCATTCTGGTGCCGTACAAACGCGAGATGGTAAACTAACTTTGGGTAGTTTTTAGGGAGCTTGAATGAAGTCAGGTCGAGACGTACCACTCCTGGATGGCGAACTCAGAGCAGCTGCGTGAAGATACGGAAAGCGAGCTGTTGACCCCTGAAGAAGAGTGCGTTCGGGACGGAAGCTTCGAGCGCCCACGGTTAGAGTGGATCCTGCCAGGAGGGAAGGAGATGGTCTGGTCTGCTCCTTCTGCTCGAAAATCCCGGTTTACCGTCCGCGAACTCGCTTAACATTGGGAAGAGAGCTCGTGTCGCGAATCGATCAGCCGGGGAGAAGGCACTTCTGCCTGGCGAGTCGCCAGTGGCGACCACCAACGTTACGATCGAGTCGAGACCGGGCTCTACTGCCCGCTCGTTGTGATAGCGTTCGGGCGTGTAACTGAATAACGTAACACAGAGCTCATCGTTAAGTTGCTAGAACATCGGTACCAAGTCTAACTAAGCCGGCGACGGCGTTGGACTTTGAACTAACACACACACGGTGTTCTCGTTCTGAGCTTGACGATGTGTCTTCTGCGAGTGCGAGGAGTCACTCGTTTGCGTAGGTTGAATCCCTAGAGAATAGAAGAATCTTAGCTCGCCAATTGAAGCCTGATTTGCCTAGGAAATCAGACTGAGAAGTTCACGCCCGAATGAAGCGGCTGGTGTTGGTGTTGCTTATGCACCGTCTGTGAGTATCTCGAGTCGCTTCAAGTGGCGTGAATCTTGGCGCGCCAAGATACTCATAATCGATCAACCGTTTCACGCTTCACGGCCTCTTCGGCTTGGCCGTGATGATTAGCCTCAGACCCTGCGCTGTGTTCGTTGGTCAACTCTGCTGTTTCCCGTTTTGTGTATAAGCCCTCATCGGGAAGTCAAAACGTGAGGCCAGGCGGAACGGGAGGAGGCCTTCAGAAGGGGCATTTCTCGGTCACCTGCGGTGCCTGTGTAGGTATGAGATGCAAGCATCCTGGCATGATGACGATGACAAGCTCATCTTCATCGTCTTGGACAAGTCACGAGAAGCCGACCCACGACTTGGGAAAGTCGCTGCTGGTGAGAAATACTTCATTCTCCGCTGGTTAAGTTGACGATATCTCTCGTGTATTATGGAACTTGGTTGTGATACTGTCATTGTTGCACGTGATATTTTCTCTCCTGTTAAACTTGGACTTGGCATTGGCATTCTTGGAGTTAACAAATTCGACACGTGTCCTTTGGATGTTTACCTTCGAACTCGCTTGTGACATTGTCCTTGTCTGTTCACTTGTCAAACATGCACGGGAAATGGTTTAGTCAGCCGTCGTGTCTACGTCTGCCACCACCCGTTGTCATTCGTGTGGGTTTGCAGTTCAACGCTTACGGTTCCTGCGTAGTGAGACTCTCGCCGACGTACTCAGCTAGGGGCTCTCTGTAGTGATTGATCCGCAGTGTGATGGTTCGTGAAGAGGCTCTTCTGAGGGGTATATTCTGCTGTGGTGCTGTCACTGACAATATGGAATTCGAAGGAGCAGCTCTCAGATTGCAGTATGCTCTTATTGTGACTGGTTTAGTAGGATGTCAAAAACTGCTAGCACGTCGACCAGATCTAGTTGTCGTGCTGTTTCTGACAGTAGGGAGATTGTAATACTCATCTGAATCTGCTTGAGAATTTTAGATGAGTATTAGGGATTCTGTAGGGGGTTGTTTAGGTCACAGGAGGGCCTCGTTGTGACTGGTATAAAAGAATTATAAGACCGCTACCTCCTCAAGTGCATGAGAATGATCAGTCGTTCACACTAAGTATTGTACCTGATACAATATGATACAATGTATCATTTTCTCAGGCGGAGCGATGTGCGGTGATGTTGGCTGTTTTATATCGGAAGTTGAAGATGAGGATCATCCTGGCAAGACTATCAAAGGTGACATGGCAGCTGCCTGCTGCCTTATTTGGTTCGCCTGGGAAACGTTTAGTGTATGTCTTAGCGTCATGTTTACTCGCTGTATCATCAGGGAAATTCACGAGGGGAACAGAAAGTTGAAGTCTCTTGTTGGCTCAGTCGCTAACTTACCGTCGTCGAAACCCTGAGGGTAGTAAATAATAGAAGTACGGAATAGCAACGAATCTAGACTAAAATTACGCTGGGCAAGTGGATAGTGCCATGGCTCGTTGTCTGTCTCAGAAGCAGAGGTGTCTGTAATGACCGCAGTGCCTTCCAGTAGACGAAAAGGGATAGCAAGAGAAGCCGTGACACTTGTGGAGGAGTACTGTCGAACGGCCCTCGGCGTCGATAGGTGAGGACGCGAACTTGGAGTGGCTGGGGTTGAGTTCGGAAGCGGTGGAGTTTATACAGTCCAGTCGGAAAAAGCTGTCCAGTGCGGATTTAAACCGCCTAGCTTGTGAATTTCGAAGCGCCGCTGGGCTAACTAGCCACACAGATTTGTATTACAAAGAGTTTTATTCCTTGGGTCTGGCAGGTTCATAGCGAAGATTCGGTTGTCGAACAAAGCATCTCGAGCGATGTTCGCCTCGCTGGGGTATACTGAAGTTAAGATTGTCGAGTGCTTTGGCGAAGTTCACTGCTTGAAGACCTTCTAGTCCAACTGCGGACTGCCTCTTCGTCTTTCTCGCTCGCCCTGTGTTGATTGGGACTTCATCGTCCTCAATGCGATTGAAGTATACGTTAGTAACGAATGCTCTTGCCAATGTAATACATTGGCAAGAGCAGCAGCAGCAGCCACGACAGGAGCGAAAGAGCGGGACAATCCGTTGTGTGCTGTTCTCCTCACAGTGTGTTTAGTTTCTTTGCGAAAGATGCGTCGTAGTGTTTTTAATGTATCGACACGCGAAGTGTCTCGTGATAAAATCTCCGGTGTTCGTCCGTGCCCATCCACGCAGGACCAGATCCCTGGGGCGTGACTTGTGTTGAGCATTGAGTAACCTTGACAGTAAACGCAAGTCATCGGACATAGTCTCAGTAGTTCTTCACAGTTCCAAAGACGCCTGAATCATATTGAGCTAACATTGAGACTTCCTTCTTTCTATTCTTCATATGTTCATGCGTGCTACTAGCGATAAAAGTATTGCAAGTTTCCAAGTTTCGGCAACGAGTTGAAACACGTGGATCTCGCCTGAATGAGCACGCGTGCACCACCCACTCGGCGATCCGTTGGTTCTGGCAAATACTTGGCGGGAATTTTATTGAGTTTAGTAGGGCGCGGAGCGGAGCTCGGACGAGATCAAGTTGAGTATCTTTACGACCGGTCATGGCGGAACTGGATCACATTGTCGTAGCGGTAGAGAATCTTGAAGACTCGATAGGAGCCTTCGAGGAAGCTACAGGTGTCCGCCCCGTTGTTGGTGGAAGTCACGGCGGCAGAGGTAGCTAAAACGCTTCGAAGAGATGTTCTCGTGTGAAACTACAGTGACCCTTGTTCTTCTCAGGCACTCGGAATGCGCTGCTTGCTCTCGGACCGCAACTCTATCTGGAGTTACTCGCGCGTGATCATTCCCAGGCTAACGGTGAGCACCCAGCGTGGCTCGGAGCGATGGACTGTAAGTTGAGAATGGTCACTGGAGAATCTCGTTCCTTATTGTCGATACATTTGCCTGTCCCCGCGAGTGCTATTGTGTTGGCTGAGCTACGATGTTTCTGTCGCAGTTCTGCGTTGGTATGATAAGTTCACGTTTCGCTTTTTGAACTAAAAAACATTGTAGGCTACATTTAGTAGCCCAGCTAACCCGATAGTGAGGTCTTTGCAGGCTCAGCATGCGGTTCGCTTCCCAGCGATATGTTTCCACGATATGTATCTACCTCTCCGCCCGACGTGTCGTCCTCGTGACGCTGTTGGACACTATGAAATCGAATACCGCTCGTGGGAGTCTGCGTCGCTCCCGCACACTGAGGCGGCACATTTGCTCGATCGGTGCGAATCAGAAAAGACTTTCTCGTTTCCTGCTGATCCTCTGGGGCCTCCTGGATCCTCGGGCAAGCTTTCCTTTGTTGCTATCCTACCCGGGATGGCGGCTGCGTTGTTGAATTTGGGCCCTAGTTTCTTTCTCACTGTGAATCGCTGAGCTTGTTCACCGGTTGGACTTGCGCCCGCTGCCCGATGTGCTTCGTGACATTGTGTTCTCGTCGTAGATGCCCCTGGCCTCGGTCGCCTCACAACCTTCTGTGTGCGAGTCCCGTCCGAGGATGTCGACGATCGTTTCAAACACTGTTCGAGGAAGAAGGTGGATGGATCGGTGAGTCACGCTTCGCTGTATCCTCAGCGAACAGAACTCAGTCCGTCTGTATCTTCTTTGACAATGTCTATGATGCTACATAATTTTAATTTGATTTGGCAAATCTGAAGCGTGCCGGTTTTTCGCTCGCCCACTTATCAGCGTCCGGTCGCGAAGCGCGTTTGATTATCTTGCAATTTTTATATACTGTCATTCTACGTTATACCTACGTTTTTCACAGCGCTGGTGAAATCACTTTTTTTCTGGAAATATTTTACGGAAAAACAATTTGGAGTAGTTCCTAAAATCCGAGAGAAAAGTACAGATTTCAAGGAAAGCATCTATGGGGATCTACTCGCCTCAAGAAACAGCTCCGGGATCTAGTTGCTCTCTCGGGCTTCCTGTTACTGCCTTCACCCGCGATCCAGGGGTTCTTGTTGTTGCTTTTTCTCCCGACTGCCGCGCGGGGTTCCTTGGATTTCGGCCTCCACCCATCTGAATGATCGCCATGACTACCGGTGGCCCTGAAACTTGCTGTGATGATGTGTTCCGCTCCGCCAGGTTCTCGAATGGCAAGTGGACGCCTTAGATCACGAGCATGCTCACGTAGCTCAGCTGCCGCAAGAAGGCACCTCGCCATTCCGCGTGAGCTGGTGTGGCTCGGAGCACCCTGCTGCTGGCGCTCCTAAGGGGTGAGTCTGATGTCATACCAACTTTCCCGAGAATCGCGGTGAAGGCTACCGCTCCTTGTACGAGGCCCAAAGCTTTAGTATCGGTTCTCGCTCTCTGAACAGTCCTATGCGGGATTTTTTTCCGCGAAAAAACTTGATCGGAAAAGAAGACTATTTCCGACCTCATCTCCGATACGACGCCAGGGCTGAACTTTCCCCTCTTCACATCGTATGGCGGATCAGGTGCGAGCTGCCTTTGCTAGAGCGCGTCGCAGTTCTGCCAGAAGGAGGGGAGAAGACGGAACCGATCTACGTGGACGGGATGTTTTCGTTGAAGACGTGAGTCCGAGGCATGCTGATGGAAGCTCTCACTGGCCTCTTCGTTTTTAGAGCTTTCACCCCCCAAACGCCGCTAGGATCGAAACTCCGACTCCGAGCTACTTTAAAGACCCCGCGCGGAAACCTTGTTCTTCAATGATTTTTTATGAGTTTTTAATAGCTTCCCGTTTATCGGTTAGCTGGCTGGTCGTGTTCGCTCGAGGCCTCGCTTTAGGGGCCTCGGGCTATGTGGTGCCTGTTGTGATTTTGAGGCTTTCGACGACGCTGGCTGAATCTCATCAGTGTCGATTTTTGCTCGCAATCCCGGTCGAAAATAACCAAATCTGAATCGGACTCTGTGATAGAGTATTATATCTCAGTCTTTATGAGTAGCCTTATGACTAGTTGTTTGCGTACAGCATATTGCGCAGTAGTGATCTATTCTTTCATAGCGTAGACAACTATTGCACGCACATACATAAGGTGCGACTTTTACTCCTTCGGGGCCTAGCGTTACCAGTGGTCAGCTTGACGGCTACCCAAAACGTTACATCTCCTCTGCTCGACATGTCTGGAAGTACGTGGGAAATGTGCTCTCAGTCTCGAAGCTATGAAGTTTCAACCGTCATACGTGAAGTGGCAATTTTTGAAGTGGAAAAAAGCGAAAATTACGATGCGAATTTCACGAATTTTGCGATGTGAAATTTGTGCTTTCACTAGTGTTTTTCATATCGCGGGTGGAACTCCAATGAGAATCTTCATCAACAACGCTGATACTTATGTTGGGAATGCTCTATGTGCTGACCTCCAGAAGATCCTCGAGACGCCTACTAGGATCTATGCCACAGTTAAGGGAGGAGACGAGTGCCAGGTTAGCGGGCAGGGTCTTTATGTCCATGCTCGTATAGGTGCACAGGTACCACCGCCGGTGAGGAGAATAGTGTCTCGTAGAGACCAGTCGAACGTCCTGAAGGCGGTCTCTCAGTCTCATCTGGCTGTGTGAGGCTTCGACCCATTCTCGTCTAGATGCTTTTCGGTCCTTTCGCGCTAGGTTCGACCTCCATAGCAGTGATCTCGCGGAAGTCGACTTCGTATTGAGACGCCTGAAGTCTCAGCCCTTGGATCAGCAGCTGGTGGCGTGTCTCCTTTTCTAACCTCTCCAGCGCATGCTCGACCAGGTACTGGTTTTGATCTCCAGTGTGATGGTTTGGGCGAAAACTAAGCCTAATAGTGTAGGCGGCCCTGTGCGAAGTGCAGGACAGGTGGAGAGATTGTTAGGTTGATGAGAGCGTCGGTGATGGCTCTGTGCCTGAGACAGCGAGTGAAAACCCTTCTGACGCGGAGCAGCTGCAGGGTTCTGAAACTGCGGTGAGTAGGGGACGCTGGTCGAGGATTGTTATCACCACCCAAGCCCGACATGAGTGATACTGCTAAGAGCCTGGCCTTTATAGATAGAGCAGAAAGAAATCCTACTAGCGTTAGGAGACAGGTCACCTGTCACAGGTGAATTGTGTGCTCATACAATTATAGTACCACACCTCCAAGAAATCCTCCGTGCTCCTGACCGCGGGGTGACTGTTATCAGTCCAAACCCGACATGAGTGATACTGATAGAAGCCTGGTATTTTTGGATACAGTAGAAGTAAATACTACCAGGGGATGAGTTGTGTGCTCCCATTATCACACCGCCGCACTCTGCATCGCCCGGAGAGCTGACCGTGCGTGAAGGTACTCACGGACGCCGACTGGCGCAGGCGGGTGCCGTCAAGTCGCTATCGGAGCTGGAAGACGCTGGAGACCTTGGCCTTGTCACTAAATTCCTTGGGCAACATCAACGCGTGAGTACCGGGGAGCGCGTGGAGTGTTGTTTTTCCCTTCCTCGTAGCGTTCCTGAGTCGGGGGCCCCGACCTCACAGAGCAATGGCTGTTTTGCCGAATTTTTGCGGAATTTTTCCGATTCTTTAGGAATTCCTGCCGAATTTTCCCGATTTTCTGAGTCTCTAGGTACGTTGTCTGCTCGGGTGTGCTTTACGGAAACGGAGAGCTGGCCTTGTAGGGAGTGGACCCTGCTGAGCGTGGGGGTATCTCTGCGTTTGGTGGTCGTCAGTTATGACGACTTTCGTGCTGCCTGGCTCGGAGAGGCTACCAACCGTATCATTGGTGATGGCGAGAACATTATTCCAACGCTCCATGTAAGTCACTCTGACTCGCCTGGCTGGGTCACCTAGCTCTGCCAACTTCTCCGGTGACCGGTCACTAGCTCGGACGGGCTTCGAGGCCCATCCAAGTAGGGAGCGGTAGTGGTGGTGTGCCTGGGGCGCGCGCGAGATGACAACTATCCGTCGATCGTTCCTGGTTGTCCACTGTGATTGCCTCGCTTGTGGTTTCGGAATCTGGAGTACTCATTATCGGAGCTGAACAGTCACCTCGCTCCTTTCGTACCCCCATTCTCCTCACGGGGATGGAACCAATGCACCGTGTCCTCTCAGGTGCGCGACCTAGCCCGTTGCGTGAGGCACCTGTCAGCAGCCACCGAGGAGCAATCGTGAGTCCCTCTGAGAGACCACACGCGCAGTACACCCTCGGTCAGTTACGTCATAGCGGTTGATGACGGTCTCAATAAACAGAAAGAGATTCTCACGGCTATCGTGGATCATCTGGGTGAGAGGGGACATGAGCCCAGCTCATAACGCTGGGGCGCAGGCACTGACGTCGAGATTCCCAAGATCTCCTATGACCAAGCGGTAGCTTGCCTCGATGAACGCGAAGTGAGTCACTGAAAATGGGAAGCACTCTTTACTTCGCACCCTTCCCATCTTTCCTAAATTCTTGAAAGAAAGGGAAAAATCTATTTTTCCTTGCGCCACTGGCGTTACCTCGAGTAACATCGAAGCGGGGCCTAGGCGTTTTCGATGAGGAATCATCTCCTGTGAAAAACAGCAATTTCGTGAGCGTCATTTTGAGTAACGTCAGAACAGGGTGTGGGCCCTTTCAATAGGAATTGTCTCTCGTGAAAGACGCCAAAAACCAGCAGTGTTATCACCCCCAGCCGCGGAGGGTTTGGTAGGTCGTCACTGTGACACAACGTAGCAGTGTCGCCACTGCGCTTTGGAAGAGCGCACGGAAACCGAAGCTTCTCGACAATCTGTCTGATTGCACTGCATATCAACGCTACAGAGAGTCCCTAACTGAGCACATCGGCAAGAGTCTAAGCCGGAACCGGCGATGGACTATAAACTCACAGACACGGAAACCAACGCTATCATGATCAGATGGCGATGAACCCTCATGATCGGTGTTTATCCTTTTTCTTTCCCGACAGGCGTTCCTTCTGGACGTGCGTCTTCAAGCCTCTGATTTCCTCCATCACCCTGAGTTCACCTGGTGGAGTAAACAGGGCCCCGTCGCTGCCATCGACAAGCTCATTGTCGAGTATCCACAGCAGTCATCTGGCGGTCGTCGACCCTCCCCTGCAGATTCTGTGCCTGGAGGAACTTGCGACCACTTAAACTCGTTCTGATCGGTCCACCAGCTTCGGGTAAAACCTTTTACGCGGCGAAGATGGCCGAGAGGTAGGCAAAAAGTCTGCCCGCTGGAAAAGCCTTCTGGTCAGCTACCGTCTCGTCCACGTTACGGTTGGGCCTGTCGTCCAGGAGGCGTTGGCCCGCGGGAAGAAGGTGAAGGCAATGGTCGATCCAGAAGCGCAGGAGGGCGATGCAGAACCGGTGGATGTCGAGTCCCTGGACGACAGAGACAGGCAGGAAGACTTGTGGTGGACCATCGGAGTTTCGCCCGTGACATGAAAAACACTACAGCAGAACAAATTTAGCATTTTAACTTTGCGGAAAAACGGCACTTCACGGGTGACACTCCAATGGAAGCAATTGATTTAATTGCTGACAAACTCCGACTCAGAACTGAGTAACTCCTGTCGGGCTCAGGTTCTCCTTGAACCTGCTCGACCAGTGGGAGGAGCTCCAGGGGACTCAGCCCAACCCGAGGCTCCCTGCGCCGATGGTGCTGCGCTTGAAGGCATTTCTCGGTTTTTTGGGACGATCCTCAGATATGCAAAGCTATCCGCTATGAGCTGGAGGGAAGGAACGCCTGCAAGTTCAGAGGGTGAGCTGTCACCCGCAAAAAACTGTCATGCGTGCCGGATAGCTATGTCCTTGACGGTTTCCCGCGAACTGCCGAGGAAGCGCGGGAATTGTTCATGATTCCACCGCCGGGAGAAGAGGGTTTCGATGATGAGAATGAGGATGATGATGAGATCCCAAAGAAGTCGGTCATCACCTCCCTGTGGGTTCGGGTCAACTTCGATGGTGTCAGACTCGTTGTTGACGACGCCATCCGTCCTGGCTGGGCGTTCCTCCTCAAAAGCGAGCTCGACGCCTGCAGGTAATTTTGGTACAGTAATTTTTTCCTGGGTTCCGATCAGGTCACGTCTTGAAGCGCTCACTGAGGCTGAGGCGTCGGGCACGCACAATACTGTGGAGGACTTTCCAACGCCGAGCGGATGGATGGTGAGAATCATCAGCGTATTCTGTCAACCTCGTGCAGCTCGAGCGGTGAAATCCCGATCGCTTTCTTGCTGACGAGTTTTCGACGCCGTTCCTGGCGACGGTGTTATTTTTGCGCGACAGTCTAGGTTTCTCTCCTGCATGATCTCAGGACGAAGGAGATTGAGAGCCACGGCTCAGTGACGGTCCTCGATGCCCTGAATGATGTTATTGAGGGAGAAAGGACCTGTCGAGAGATCAAGGCAGTACGCGTTGAGGCAAGCGAGCGTTGAACCGTTCGTTCAATTCAGGTTGATGGTGTCGATACTGATGACGTGGTGGACATAATATCTCAGTCCATTGAGCATGAAGGATGTAGGGGGTGATTAATTCTCCCAATCCTGAAGCTCCCTTAGGGGTTGTGGCTTCTCCGCTGCTTCGTAGTCAACGCAAGATGGGAAGAGGTGTAAAATCTATTCTCTCTAGCTCTGATCGGGATGGTGGGGTATTAGAAAGCATGCAAGAGACGATCGGCGGATGATGAATAACGGGAGTGACACTCACTGCTTAGTCTAAAATGTAGAC
>JABANP010000365.1:0-54176 GCA_013115135.1 Perkinsus olseni
AAATGTGCCCGAAGGGGGGGAAAAGGGAAAAAAAGGAGGAAAGAGAAGGGGGGAAAGCCAGGTGGGCGCGCGAGCGCCCACCGTAAATACTTCTTTCCGTACTGCATCCGCTACCGCGTTGTGTTGTCAATCGGAAGTCTCTCCGGAAGAGCGAGACACCCGCGAAAATAGAACAATTGACCAACCCGAGTACAATTGACCAACTCGACAATGAGCTTGGAAGAGAAAGACTGCTGCACTGTTCGCATTCTGCCACCGACATCCGGAGATGCATTCAATGCACTGTGCTGCCATTAGATGAGCTCCTGAGAACCGCATGGATCACCCCGTGGAATAAAATATGAAATCGTCCGTTACTTGGACAGGTTCTGTCCGCTCGTGTAGCACACACGTGTAACACGTCCATGAATTATTTTTTCTTGAGTTTCTGCCTGAAACGTGAAACGTAAAATAGAAAAGAGTTCAAGAAGTTACTTACCCTTCGGCCTTCCTCCTATCATTCTCCTTCCTCCATCGTTCCTCTGCCGCGCCTTCTGAACCTCTTCGAGCTCCCTCAGCGACTCCAGACCGTCGAGGAGAGGACACCATCTCCTCTGCGAGTAGCCAGACTCATCTTCTTTCAACACCTTGAACTGCCTATGCGCGTAAACCTTCCCACCCCTCTCGACGCTCGACGCATATGCTCTTCCACAGCGCGGACATCGCCTCCCAGGAGCATCAGGGTCGAGAACCACCGCACCCGCCAAGTTGGCCCTGATTTCCAATTCAGTCTTCTCCAGCCGGGCTACCTCGGCCTCCTTCTTCTCCTTCGCTCCGATATCACCTTCCTTGCTCAATGGGCATCGGCCGAACTTGTGCTTCTCGTCATAAATATGACTATTATAACCTTTCCGCAACAGCTCGCCACAAGTTCTGCACCTTCTGAGCTTCTTCCGAACAGGCGAATAGGAGGACGATGATGAAGATGATGATGATGATGAGGAGGAGGAGGAGGAGCTGGGAGAGCTGCTTTTGTCGCGACTCCTATGCCCCCTTCGGTGCCTCTTTCTTCGCTTACTTCTCTTACTCCTCTTACTCCGCTTCTTCCGCTTCTTCCGCTTCCGCTGCAACTCGGACTCTAGATCTTCGGCTCCGATCTTACGAGGCCCCGGATCAAGGCCCGCCTCCTTCGGCATCGCCACCTCACCAAGAGAAGCTGCTGCAATACGTTGTGGCCGAAGTGCAAAGTCGAGTCGGTTGAACTGCTCCCTGCTGTCCAGAGTCATTGAACCATGTTTGGCGGCGAAGTTCATTTCCTTCCTGTCCCGCGATAGCCATTGCTCGACCTGCAGTACCGAGATAGGGTGAAGAGCTCTCGGTTGACGCCTCTCTTGCTTGTGAGCTTCCTTCTCAATGTAGAAGTACTCCTCCATATATTTATGTCGAAGTAGAGCTGCGGAGGCCTTTGGGAACTCCAACCGGAGCTTGCTGAATATCCTGGACATCTCCGAGTTCACCTCGTGCAGCACAGGGTAATTGTCGGGTGTAGAAGATGCAGCTTTCAGTCGAATACGCTTCGCAAGGTCACCGCTCGCTCTGGCAGGAGCAATACCCGGTGGGTCATCGATGGCCCCGTCCCTCATAACCTCGCTTGGGACCACTTCGATGTGACAATCCCCGCAGCGATCCACATCGGATGCCATGGGCAGAGCATCCGCGTCGTCGGCAGAACCGTCTGAGCTTCCGTCTTCGGCGTCCTTCTCAATGGCCTCCACATCATCCTCCCCACCCTCTCCATTCTCTAACTTATCGAGCATCTCAAGAAAGCATGTCGCGCTCCCGGGATCACTCTTTCTAGCCTCTTCCAAGTCTACTGGAAGGTCATCCAGAGATAGGCAGTATTCATACCCCAGCTTCGGTAGCTCATAGTCCACCGGGGCGAGGCGAAAGTCTTCGTACCGCTCTTGAACCACACTTGGACCGAGGGCCTCCACCGAGCGGGGAGTCAAAGACTCGTCGGGCACCTTCAAACCAAGCCTGATAGAAGCTCGACGATTATGTCGATGTAACAACCAGTATAATCTCAAGTTGTAAAGGTGACAGCTCACCCGGGTAGAAGATCCATACGCCTTCGCCATTTGAGAATGGAAGTTTTCGCACCCTGAACTTCCGCGGACGCTGCGGTAGGTGTTCAACTGTAGAGTGGCATGCCCCCTATATGCCGCCGTGCCCGTCCTAACAACTCCGAGATGGCCCCCTGATTGGCCATCCCCTTGGCCTTCTTGTCCCGCTACCTGTCCCTCTACTTGGCCCTCTCCCTGCTCCTGTAAACAATCCGATACGCATCCCCGGTCTATGTGTTTCCATTGGCAGGCCAACGTAGAATAAAATCGCTCCGTCAATAAGGGAGAGAATCTACTCCCATGGGGAGGGGTGTCCAACTGCCACTCGCTAGCACCCGCCTCGGCTAACTTGCGTCGATCCTCGGAGGTTTTCCAGCTCTCCAAAGCGGCCCGATCGCGCTCCGCATAGACAGCCACTACAGCGGATATACGGCCCCGAAGCTCTTTTGGAGAAGGTATTCGACGAGATATATACTTCGTGCGCTCGTGCTTGGGCGGTGGGCCCAACAATCCCAGAGCAGCGCGCGCGCTCATCAACGCATGACAATCGCTGGAGCTTTCTATAAATAGCCCCCTCCTTAAATCGTTCTTGAACTTGTTGCACAGAACGTGCTGCTGAACGATTTCTCGGTTCAGCCGCTGCTGTAGATGGAACGAATCCAAACGAACCACCATACCAGATGGTATGATACTCCTCAGTCCAGCGGAACCCGTTAACTCAGTCTCGGACTGACTGCAACAATTATTATCACAATAAAGTATCTTGGGCAGCTCCACGCCAGCTGTTTTGTGGCGCCGGATTATCTCGTCAAGGGCGGGCTTAGCGTATCGCACACTGGTCGTAGGGGTCAAGTAAGACCCCAATATAATTGAATAATCCGTCATGATCGTCAGACTCTGCCCCAGAGTGTGGGTCTCAGTGCACTTTTTGGCACATCTCCGGGTGTGGTCGAGGCTGATGCTATGAGTACCCACATGAGCTGCCAACTCTCGCAACAGATGGTCCCGCTCCATAGACAGATCTCTGAGGGCGATACTGAGCACCAGATTTCCCGATACCCTCCAAGGCTTCTGAGGTACCGGCTCCTTCTCTGGTGCTCTCAGAAAAGGGCTATTGGAAGATGCCTCCCACTTCTCCTCGTATGCACGCAAGCGCACGCTGTACGCTTTGTCCAGAGCGGAGGTAAGGTATGCTGCCCCTTGCGTTATACTGCCGTTATTCATCAAGAGATGCCTCACATACTCGACTGCTCCAGTATCCAACCCCTTTCCTGCCCCGCATAGGAGTGGAAGTTTCAGTTGTGTCCCCATGTCAAGTGTTTTGACATACTCGCTGTTCCAAGAGTACCAGGTTTTTTTGCAGCCATTGCACTCTAATCGGGTACATAAAGCCATATACGGATAGCCTATGCGGTACACTATTTTCACCCTCGACAATCGTCCGGGATGTCGGATATCGATGCTGGAACAGTACGGACATCGCCCCCCACGTGGCGCCCAAATGACCAAGTCATAGGAGAATACTTCGGAAGCTTTCGGAAAAGCTTGCTTCTCCACGACACTCTCCCAGTGAGGCCTCCGGAACCACTTTAGTACATTTATCTCCCCGACATCAGATAAAGATGTTGGCAGTGGGTTCGGGAATGTAGTGTCACCAGGTTGTCGGCTCCCTGCCCCGGGTGCCGCCGTTTGGACTCCCACATCATGACAACTCCGGTTGCTAGGAGAGTGCTCGGTGGGTGGAATATCACCTGAGAGGCAGAGTCTCTCAAGCTATTCAGCAGAGCCTGCTACCTTCCCGGGACTCGACCATATTTCCGACCAGAGTTTTCGGATGAGAAGTATGACATTCCTCAGTGGGGTGTTGACCTATAGAATCGAGCGTCGGTACCGTAACTATCTATCTACGCTGCTACTTTTAGAGGAGTCATTCTCCCCGATTTCTGTGCCACCACTGGTTTCAGTGTCCATCCTTGTGGAGCACGACAGGGGATTCGGGGTGAAGCGGCCAACGCATAGAGGCTTTCCTGAAAAGCGCTGCCTTGTCACAACTGATTATTTCCATCAAAGTTTCGTACTCGTAGCTGCTTTTTCGACCATTGATCTTGATAGCGGTCGGGCGATTGTATCCGGCAGTCGACCTACGTAATCTGCATGGCTGCAACCTATATGGCTGCAACCTATAGCCTCCCGTACTACGCTGGGGAGTAGTGCCTTTGCTTGTGCCACTGTCATCAGTGGTAAGAGTTACTTCATTGGTGTCTGCAGTGCTCGGAGACGAGACGACCTGTTCTCCCAACCCTGAGACACGAGAAGTGAATAAGACTCTGAAGATGAAGGAGAATGGCCACCGTGAGCCGCTTTTCGTTTTTTTCCGTCTTTGTTGTCGTTTGTTTTGGGAGAACCTTGGCGCGACTGGGTGACATCTGAACGAGACCTATGGACTACGAAGCTAACATTCGCTTACTCGACTTTGGGAAGAAGTTCAGTATGGAGTTCTTCGCCCGAGTCTCCGTCAGGGTCTTGGCAATCCGTTCCTTCTCCTTGCGAACAATCTCAGGAAGCTTGCCGGACCTTCCTAGGCTGGGCCAGCTCCCCGTCCGAGAGTAGTGTTCCAGAGCCTGGCGGTAAACGGCCATACTAGGATGGTCAAGCGAGTGACCAATCTTCTTGTGAGACTGACGAGCCATGAGAAGGAAAGAAACTAGCAGAGAGACCAAACAAACTGAACCGAGAGCCACAACGCGTAACCACACTTAGGGAAACTTAGAGAAAAGCAAGATCAGCAAGGGTCGCAAGATCACCGCGCCCCCAGCAAACGCGCCAGCTGGGTGCGAGGTAAGGTGCGATTGGAACCTGCCTGTCGGCTAACCGGGCACGAGGCGTGTGTCGTCCGAGGGACCTTCAACAGCCACGGCAAGCTAGCGACCGCCAGTGCTGACAGCTCGGCGAAAATATGGGACCTGAGCGAAGGAAGGTGGTGTGGGGGGACTCGGCAGCGCCCTTAGCTGAACCTTTTCTGTATCTTTCACGTTGGACCTAAGATGCTTCCCTCTCAGACTGGTGTCGACCCTCGGTGGCGTGCACACTCATCCTCTAACGGACTGTGCCTGGCACGGCAGCGATAACTGGCTCGTCACCGCTTGTGAAGGAGGAGTTCTTCGCTTGTGGGACATAAGGACTGGTCAGAGGCCGTCCAACGTCTCCGCGGAATGGGTCGTTAGTAGAAGTGGCAATGTTTGGTGCTCTCTCTGAGGGCACTCACGGGGTGTCCCGAGTTAGGGCTCCTAACGAGTCGTTGTCCTCTCTGGCAGTACGGTAGGAGACTTATGATCGCAGCCAGCAGTTGTATATTTACCTCAGTCGACTTACTCGTGTGCCGGTCATTAGGCGTGCCTGTCGGGTCTGCCAAGTGCGACGATCCGACTTACTGCGTGTCATTGGGTAACTCTCCCAACTCATGCTCTCTGGCTACTGGAGACTGCCAAGGGGTCCTCCATCTGTGGGACGTCAGACAGTGTGAGCCTAGGGGGATTACCAAGACCGTGCTGGTTCAAATCCCATCGGGTCTATTTTTCTGAATCATTCTTTTGGACTCAGTCGCCTCGCTCTCTAGTCACTACCCCTCGGACCACAATAAACCCTACATTGATGCTGTGGCTTCGCACGCCCCCCTCTCATCCGTCGAACATGCCCAAGACGACTCAGTCATAGTAAGGACAGCTACTCCCCATCGCCCGCTCGACGTCATTCGTAGATAACGGCTGGACTGGACGGTGCGGTCCGACTGTGGTCATCCTGGTCTGCTGATTGTCTGCGGACGTTGGGTGCTGGAGCCAGCGGGACCGAATGCATGGGCGCGACGATCGCCACCAGGGACATTCGGGACAAGTAGAGCTGCTGTTGAGGAAGGCGGTGGTGGATTGTAGCGTGAACAGGTCAGCTTCGGTTTATGTCGCTGGACTGTACTCGGACGGTCTCGCACGAGTATGGGACCTGAGGTCCAATCGGTCCATGAGGTAATCCACTTCGAGGGCTCTCAAGGAGGCGGAGCCGCTGATCTCGGGTCAATCCCGACTGTTCGAGGCTGTCGCTTCGTGAATCGCTAAATCTGCTACGTTAGGTGGCTTCATGGCATCGAGCAACCGGGCATGCGAGCCTCCAATGAGGTAAGATCTCATGAGGCAGATATCTGATGGAATTCTCGTAAAATAGCTGACTAGTAGTCGGCCTTCTCAGTGGGAGCACGTCGTCATACTGAGCCGACGAGATCACAGTCTTGGCCGCTGACGTGGAATGAGCCGTCCTATTTCTCTTAGGTTGCAGCCAGTAGTCGGTCGCAGTCCGTCCCAAAGTTCTCCCGAGTCCACATCGACCAAAGCGCCTTCTACCGGTGAAGAGGAGAAAATAAAGAATTTGTGCAGGCCGTGCATCAGCATGTGGAGGGCTGGACGCGGTATGTTACGCCATCCGCGGTGGCGCTTCGCTCCGCTGTCTTGAGTGCGTTTTCTGTTCTCCTTCCAGAGTTGGATAGTCCGCTGCTGTACATACCTGGTCTGGATCGGCGTCTTTACGCTGTCGACTTGCTCTCGGGGCG
Source organism: Perkinsus olseni (assembly GCA_013115135.1). Taxonomy (NCBI): domain Eukaryota; phylum Perkinsozoa; order Perkinsida; family Perkinsidae; genus Perkinsus; species Perkinsus olseni. The sequence goes on from JABANP010000365.1 coordinate 6,700, forward strand.
ACCCATTGCCAAATCGCCAGTGGGCCACACTTGCCCGATATCTAGCATCTGCTGTTGTTCGACAGGGGAAGTTCTGGTAGGAAGGGGGGGTCTCTTTCATTAGCTCAATGCAAAAAGCTAAGCGACCAGTCAGCCATTGGGCGTAGACTTGCCAGTGGCAACTTGCCACGCTGGCTTCTAAAATCTCAGTACGCACCCACGGACCGGACTTCGAATTGAGAGAGCGGAACGGAACACTCCACTTTTCCATCCGTCGGGCACTTGCTTCAACTTGCCCTCCTGCGAGACCTCCGCTGATTCGTCATTTTCATGCCTAAGTCAGCCTCTCAGGATCGCTTCCCTTCTTCGTTAAATTCCATTCATCTGGTGATTCCACCGTGCCGTTCGTAGGTCAGCACAGGCTACAGCCGCGACGCCAGCGCCATGGTCTGGCGTGTATGGGGAGATGGGACTGTCGGGAGCTTGGATGAAGAAATTGATGAGCTGCCAGAAGAGGCCTTCCATGAAGTACCCCCGCAGATTGCTGGTCTCAAGGTGCTTTGATCGTGCATATTACTCTAATTTGTGTTTCCGCCCAGCTGAAGCGTTGAGTTACGTCAGAGCGCATTCGCCATGTCGATCGAGGTCAGATCGCTTAATCTGGATGAGAGCGAACCTCGAGGACTGCAGATTATCTTTCTATTGTCACATGGTGAGGACTAACGCCAACGAAGATCGATATACCTTCTTCGTCGAGTGGTTCGATCAGACTGCCGAGCTGTTCAGGCGGTATCAACTGACGTAGTACCGGGGAGTGGATGCATCTCGTGATGTTGTTTGGGTTGTTTGGTATCATTTGATATTTTTATGAGCTCCGCCAGCGCACACCCTGACGCAAAACCAATTTCAGCGGTATACGTCTCTGGGGCGTGCGCGAACACGTGCGGTAATGGCGTGTATCTGTGCTCTGTATCAGTCATCTGGCGTACCTTGGGTACTGTACAGATCTGATTAATCGGAATAGCATGGCTTTCCCCTTCGAGTACTGGGTATCAGATTTCGGGTATTGGATTAGTAGATGCCGAAATGAGTTTGAAATGCCATGCAGTTATGTGAATGTTCGTTCCGCCAGGCTGGTAATACCTGAAATTCAACAGGTCGTTTAGCTCAGTCGGTTAGAGCATCGTGCTAATAACGCGAGGGTCGCAGGTTCGAGCCCTGCATCGACCATTTCTCCTGTCCATGCTTCGTTGCCAGCTTCTACAGGCATAAGAGACCAACCTGAACACTACGGACTGCTCAGGCGTCCCAACTCTCTTTCTCCCATGGTTCAACTTCTCTGTCGTCGCAAGCTACACTAATAGACTCCTGCGAGTCGGATGTCATCTTGTACAGTTACTTCCTTCGGGATGGTACCCTGGAAATGTATGACATCAAGAACCGTCGCCGTAGGTTCAAGCGGGTTGATGATCGCGCTCACGGTCTCCTCCCCAACTTTGTCTCGCTCAGCCTTCCTGAAGCGCTGCGAGTTCCCAGGAGTAGCAGCGAAGGACCTCCTACATTGGTTCAATGATAACTGTTTACTCGAGGCAGTTGAAGATTGTAGAATACGCTGACGAAGTACTACTCTCGGGTTACCTGTCAGCTGACTATGAGCTCTTCGCAGTGGCTTGTCATGCTCTTGACTCATGTAATGTAGTTCACACGATCGAAGTTGGAAACATTGAAGGGTCGCACACTTGCCATGATCAAACCGGATGCCTACAGCCATACAGGAGACATACTCACCGAGATCGTCAAGGCTGGGTGAGGAGAACTAGCTTGACCGATACCGTGAAAGCTCCCATCCCTTGCTAGGTTTGTCATCAAGAATCTCAGAATGTGCAAGCTAGATCGTCCGGCTGCTGAAAAGCTCTATCAAGATCACAAGGGAAAGAGCTTCTTCGAGGCTCTGATTAAGTAAGACACCGAACGAGTGGATTAGTGATATAACCGAGCTGGCTGCTCTGTTTCGGGGAGACCCATGCACTTTGAGATGACGGAAATACAGCGGATACCTGCATGATGCGTATGACTCATACGTTGGCCTGCAGTCCGCATTCGAGTGTTATACACATCATAATAGGATGGGCTATTCAGCCATTGGCGGTCAGTCTGCAAGGTGTCTCTGTATAAGAGGTCATCGATGTATGGACGTGGGGTCCACTGTACCGAGGCAATCTCTCAACGTCGCTCAGTCTTGCCAGCGCCGCTTCTCAGATTTCTTACCTCTGATGCCGTCGTGGCGATAGAGTTGTGGGGTGATAATGCTGTGGCTAAGTGGAGGCAACTGGTTGAGGAGGATCTCCGTCCGAGGTGCTAACATGCAATATGTCCGCATACTCCGCATCAACAGCATCGGGCTGTGGTGTATACGATGAAGATTCCCGAGGTCGTCTCTTCGTTCTCGTCCGTTGTGGGCACATGTTTGAATTCATTGAGCCACTCGATTCGCTCAGAGGCTGTTCCAGAAAACATGAGCGAACGTCTTGGCATGCTTAGGTTTCGGAGCATCAGGGGTAACTGATTTCTCGGTTGCGTGCTCTCCCTCCACCATTGTTAGGTTCGGTACCGATGCAACCCGCAATGCCGTGCATGGCAGCGATTCTGCTGAAAACGCCGCCCGAGAAATCGAGTTCTTCTTCGGTATCTGGCAGCGACTGGGTAATGCCAGGTTCGTTACGCTACTTACTTTTAGGTAGCGACTCTGCCGCGGAGGAAACAGCAATTTTCAATAATTGTACTTGCTGTGTTATCCGGCCACATGTGGGTCTGCTGTGTGTACTCGCCTGTCGTGTGATTTTGTGCCGGTCAGATCGCCAGTACGCCGAAAGTTGGGGAAGTTGTGCAGGCGATCCTAGATAACGGGTGAGATGGGTCATGAAGCCGAGGGAGCTTGGAGGAGTGGTGTTTGTGGTCTCGTGGCCTAATGGATAAGGCGTTGGTCTTCGGAACCAAAGATTGTGGGTTCGAGTCCCACCGAGATCGTTTTTTAGTTTCGAGATTTCTGCTATGCGTTGGTGTTCCTTGGACAAGCGATCATGCGAAGAGTTCCTTGAGGTAATCGTGCTCTTGCTGTGCCTCTGTACTCTTCCGAGCGCGCGCTGATCTGCTTGTCACTGCCTTACATGCGCGGACCTACGTCAGTCACACAGCCCGAACTTGTCACCTTTCTCGAGCGGCTACCTGCTGGTTAGGTTTACAGTGGAGTCCTTCCTGAGTATACGATGCAGGTGACCGAGTTGAGCGGTGGGCCTTCTCTAGCTCTCGAGGTCATCAGCTTCCTCTGGCGTGTCTCTGTGCATCATCAATCCAGGTAAGGCAAGAATCGGCCGTGGAAGCCTTCAGGAAGCTTGTGGGACCGCACGACCCTCAAATTGCTAAGGCCCTGAGGCCAGGTGAGGAACCCTCGCCATCAGGTTGGCTGTTGACGCGGTGCTCATCATTAGCGACATTGAGGGCCGCCTTCGGAGTTGATCGGGTGAAGAACGCTGTCCACTGTACGGACCTAGAGGAAGATGGCCAACTTGAAGTGGAGTAAGACTTGAACACATCGCTGATTCTCTGATGCAATCGTGTCTTGCTGTGGAACATCTTCTGAATTGCACGTTGAACGAAAAACCTCTCCGATCAACTTGAGCATTTTATACCCGAAAAATATGCGGCGGGTCTCGGCTGACCGCGAGGTTCCGAACGGCCATTCAGTCCTTGCAAAACGATTCTCACGAGAGATTGTCATTGTCGAAGGTACTTCTTCCGGATACTCCCAGCGGCAGCGGCCTCCAATGCAGCGTTGATGGTCGGGGCTTGAGGAGATGACGGTCCATGAGATGAATTAATGATAGTGGTGCCTCCGGTGTATTGGGTTTTGATGCCGCAACTGAGGGGACGACGCAAAGCCATTCTTTTCATTCCCCAACTATGGCTGTTCGTCGGTCGACTGTTCTACTATCCAAGCTCGGTCCCTCGAAGGTGGGTGTCGGGGAGCTCTCCTTGCGTCATGATTGGCCTGCCCTCGTACCACCCACTTAGGGACGCGGACCACTGACGGCGAAGAGAGCCCCGAGTCTCCGCAAGGGCTTCGGAAGCATAGGTTTGGGAACGCACACCAAGAAAGGTGAATGCTTCGCCGGAAGGTCTCACTGCGTGGAAGAAGGTTGTTCCTTCCTTGTCAGGATTCTTCATGATCGATCCAAGATTCGTGCCCCAGTTCAAGGTTCCTGATCTGTCCGATTGTCCGGTGAGTCATTTCGGGGCGCGCGGTAATTTTTGAGTGATGTCCTGTCAGCTGAAGCCGTACGTCTCTCGTCAGACGCCGGTGATCAACAACGCGAGGGGGTTTTGGCCCGGTGGTAAAATCAATCCATGATGCGAAAAAGGTTTCTGTTAATCGCCCGCTGTGTGTGTTGTCATTTCTGTTCGATAAGTCTCGCAGAATGTATTGCCCGAGACCCTCGAGCCAAAAGTGATGCATTGCGGTCACCGGAGGGACACTTGTAACAACTTTGCGCAGTGGGATAGGTTTGCATCGGAATCCCTATTTGAATCGGAAAGCACGTGTATTTGAAAGCTCAAATCGAGCCGGAGTCGTTACCTTATGGTGCTCGTCTATCTTGTGCCTAAGGTACACAACCTCTGTGTTCTCAGTTTTCTCGAAGTGTGTGTGTGCTTTTCCCGTCAACCCAGTTGGGTTTTCTACGGGATCTCTTGAAGTAGTAGCCCTTGCTGTACTATTGTAGAGCCTCTGTAGACGTCTCTGGTGCAAGCGTTGCCTATCGCGCCCGATTAGCCTTTCTTTCGTTCGTCGTGTGAGTAGGGCCCCATGATGTACGATGTACATCCGCATTGTGCCTTCTTGTGACGACAGTCGAGTCATCATCGGTGGTCAGTTGTGTAGGCTGTACATCTGCTTCATCGAACCGCTGAGCCCAACCAATGCCCAAGGTGCCTTGCGTTTTAGTCGAGGTTTGGTACGCGAGAGCGACGAGCTGCATGTATCCAAGCGCTGCGTCACAGCCGGAGCGTCCGAAGTAGTTGCTCATTCGCAGCACGACTGAAACGAGTGCCAATAACGGCGAAATTCCCATGATGCAGAGGTTGGGAATGTGAACAGCATGTGACCGCGCTCTGACCTAATTCGATACTTACCAGTGTCAGAGCCAGAAACCAGGCTGGAGGCTCCTGCCAGGAGCCAGTGGTTGCCGTCAACCAGTAGTTGGCTGTCACAACTGTTCAGTAGGACACTAGAGTCGCCTGACTCCATGCCCGGCCTAGGTCGAGTCAGCAACCTCTAGTATCCAGGGAGTGGCGGGCTGGGTCAAACTCACGTCCGCCATCATCACAACCATTACTTTGTACGGTTGTTTCTCATCCAGCACCATACTAGCTCTAGCTTTGAGTTTCGTTGAAGTACTGCGATCTTGATCGCAGGACCGTTGCGCACAAGTCTCTGTATTGTGCGCCTGGCCTCTGCGTGGTAATTTCGCTCACGGCGATCCTCCTACGTAGGATTGCTACCATGTACTTGCCCGGCTGGATGTCGAGGATGTCGGAGTCCTGCCACGATGCCACTGGCATCATGCCACTTGGTCGACCAAGGGTATTCTCGAAGGATTGGACTTGGCTCAGACTCTAGGCTATCAATTGTTAACCGTTAATGGCTGACTATATAAGAATCACTGGCGTTGCTGTGTTGAAACCCTCACAGAAACGTGAAACTTGTCAGCACGATTATCCGAGTTCTACGGCAGGAGTCTGGCAGTTGGGCTGCCCACCACGACCCATTGGGTGCGGACCGTAAAATATGCCAACGGGTATCCGGACGGCGCCCGGTTGAAAGGGTTTCACGGAGCTCACCTGAGTGAGCGTGTATGTTTTTGTCAGGAGTAATTATCGCTGAATTCCTCACTTTTACTCTAACACGACGCTAGACTCGCAATAAGGGAAATAAAAATAGATGCGACAATCGCATTGGGCTGTCCTGTAAAACCAGGAGTAAAAAAAGCTACGGTGAGACGGGTTGATACCGGGTAAAAAGCCTATCGAAGATAAATAAGAAATTGGCACTGCCGAGATTCACCAGAATGCTCGGTAGCGACACAAGAAAGCTCTAAAGTCTGTGACGATCAGGGAGCCTGCTCACTGTAGTTGTGAGATGCTCAATTTGTTCTGGTGAGGGCTCGAATTACTCCTCCGACTCTCACATATATAGTGTTTTGTGTGGCGAAGACCACATTCGATAGGTCAGTGTATTTCACACCCGCGGTCGGGCAATCAGACCGCACCATGCGAATGAGAGGATACAGCGAAGTCATCCCAAGGGACCTCACACTGTAGGGCATACCTATGTCACGTCGAGTGAGCTTAAAGAGGAAACGGGGAGTTATGCTGCCGCCGTCACACGAAGCCTGTATGCCCACAGCACCATTCGAACGGATGCGGTAGTGGAGCTTGAGGTGAGGAGCCTCGGCCTCGGAGTACTCGAACTCACCGGCAATCAGGCCGTATGGGATTCTCTTGAACTCAATCGTCTCGTTACGGAAGTTGCTGGTGAAAGTGTCACCGCTCGTGTAAGTCAGAGTGGTCAAGTCTCCGCTCTGGATACCAGCAAGGGGCTCGTGAGCTTTAGCCACACCAAGCTGTTGTAGTTGATCCGTAATAGCGCCATACCAAGACGCAACGTCGGCTCGCGGGCCGACGGCGTAGGTGTTATCTCCGACCTTCGAGAGGGGGTATAGACCGTAGTAATTCCCCAGGTAGCGGGGAGGTGTCCCTGCGGGGGACCCGGGTAGAGGGGGAGCTGTCGAGGTGAACCCGAAGAAAATTTGACCCTCCTCGTTCACATCGTAGGTTATGTTGTAGACTCCACCTCTGTGGACGAACCTGCCGACATCCTGAGCCGTAGTGATGACCAGAAGTTGAGCGGGGATGAGCCAAGTTGAGACGAAGTTCATCATTGAGAGATTGGATGGGTCTCAAACGCTACAACACACAATAGATCGGTGGATCTGGCCCACAAGCGAGACAGAAGCATTAGATGATACGGAGAAGGGTGAAAGGCGCGAAGCACTAGGAGCTGCTAGAGCCCATTGTGAACTTTGCCAGGCTTAATCTCCCGTGACACCAGGCCGTGACGTGACGCCGCGAGAGACGGTGACGTCCTCACGTCGTAGCCGAGCGGGAAAGGGAGTGACGCTATATCGTGAGACAAGGCTGAGACATATATCAGAGACATATAGAGACAAGGCTGATATGGGCTCAGACCGAATTCTCATAAGCTTGCACAGTTCACGTGCGTGCACGCCGCAATGAAGTGGGAGAATTCCCCTCGACAGGTTCTCCGGCGTACGGCAAACTTCCGGCCCTCAGTGGCTACAGTCGGCGGGTGACGGCGCCATATACGCCAGATTGGTTCCTCGTGATATTGCTTGTACTCGCTCAGAAATTCGTATTCGAAAGATATGGCGTTGAGAAATCAGGAGGCCGAATACACCTGCAAATAGCGTGACACGGAGAGGCCCTCCTCCGCAGACCCATAGCTAATCCCAGCGAGGAGTGCTACGGGCCGTAGTCTACGGCCGAAGAGTCTCATCATGAGGCACAACACCAAACGTTGTGCCACTCCAGTACATCAGCCATCGACACTGCTAGAACACGAAACAATAAAGCGAACGTTTAATTGGCACTAGATACACCAACAAGGTGAGAACGATAAGAGGGGACGCACGCCGTCGAGCCATCCTCGGCCGCACTCGTGGAGTGGATGTATGACGAGTAAATCGTTTTTCCTCACCGGAGTTTTTCTAAACACCTGTTTTTGCACCACTTGCACTGTCATTTTCAACTCTTTTGTTCGGCAGTCTTTTTTCACCATCATCATTTTTAACACTTTTTGAGTGTTGCGAAAGATCGTTGTTTTGCTGGTTTTTGCAACACTTACATACATATTCGTGAACGGCACTTCGCCTATCAGAGTTGTTATTAGAGCACCTTCATATCTGTCTCCGCTGAGCGGAGTCCGCTCCCCGAACCCTTCCGCTCCTTGCCTTTTGCTTATATTACGCTTGCCGTTCTCGCATCGATCCTGGGTTAACGTTCAGTATGTTTCTCGCTCTAGTCTGTGTTGCGTTGATATCGTTACTAACGACTCGTTAGTGGCGCCTGGCTTCTGCCCAAGCTCCATTCTTCAGAGTCTCAATGATTGGTTACTGCGGCTCGCCCGCTTTACTTTGCGCCCCCCCCCCTCGAGATGAGTGACACTTCTGCCATCTATTCTCGTCGATTTGCTGACGAACGCATAGATTCGAGTCGCTCTACGCGGCGTAGACTACGCCTGCTTGTAATACCAGCCACTCGTGTAGTTCCTGGAAAACCGATGATATAGACCGATGATAGCAAAACTTGCTCTACGCGGCTCGAACCTCAGCCAGCTTCCCTGGCTAATGCTCAGGAATGTGATCCACATATTGTATACACAGCCACGCCGCACCTACGGTATTATGTGGCGAGCTCATCTCGGCAGTCGCGATCTCTAGACGGGGCAGCTGTGGGTGCTCGGCAAAGCAGGAGGCATGAGAATCCCCGCGATTCGGTGGAACAGGTGTATAGTATCTACGAGATAAAGTTCGTCCGTACGCTATGGGACCCACGTGGTATGCGGATATGTACATGTCCTATGTGTTGCCAGTCTGGGCAATGTTATCATGTTTGCCTCGTTAGCAGACTCTGCTCTGAGCAGAAAATGACAATGAGGAGGGGACTTCTCCGGCGATGGTCTCTGAGATTGCTTCTCTGGTCTCTGGAACTTTGACTACTAGGAGTAGTCGAAGCTCTGCCGAAGTCCCTCCCAGGGAAACAGCTCGACACTCGTCTACTTCGAACCACCAAGGTACTTAAGTCTGCTCTTACGATTCGTTGACTAGGACATCTTCCTGTGATATCCTTTCCCCAGATACCTCCGCCAAAATCGTACAGGGAAGGAACAGCATGATAATGGGGGACGTCCAACCCGTTTCAAGAAGTTCAAAGCTCTCCAGGTCCACCTCACCGACGTGGATGGACTGAAAACCACGGCAAGTAGTTCATCGAGTAATAGCATGGTTACCACGGAAATCTTCTTCAACTTCTTCGAATCCGAATTAGCGGAGGAAATACAACACTTCTAGTTCATTGTAAGTCGAATACGTATTCCACACAACCACTCGCTTGGTCACACAGATGCTACCCTCCAGAGGGCGTATACTCCGGAAGCCTTCCAGTGAAAGCCACTCAACGGTGCACGAATTAATCGAATGTCTGACCTTCTGTCTTTTCGATGTGTGTTCCCTGCTCTAGGGATCGTGAACTCCGTGTTTCCGGCCTATTCGGTCTTGCGTTTTGCACTAATTTGCAGCTCTCAGGCGGCTCGGTCGGTTTTTCTACTCGGTTTTTCTACGGGGCATGTTACTCTCTAGCACAGAGTATCTGCGAAGTTCGCAGCCTCGCAAAGGAGCGTAGAATCAGGAGAAAGTTAAGTGTTTAAAAAGACCACTGCAGTGTTGAGAAAAACTGTTTCTTGTAGGGCTTCTTCAACACTAGGATGTGTTGAAATAAGAAGTGTTAGGAAAAACTCTCTGCAATGGCAAGTGTTGAAATTGCTGCTTAAGTGTTGGCACGAACCACCCTTGTGATGAAATTCTCCGTGTGTTAAGAATGATGGTGTTGAAAATAATTGTTCACCCGATGTATGACAAGCCAGTTTCGGGGAGTATGCATAACAGTGCGGTTCACTCAATCGTGCCCAACGATTATGCTCCGCACGCGAAGGAATTCCGAGCCGGAAATATTTACGCACGATTATGCGACATATGCACACAGCAATCGTTATTTCCAACCTCGAGCGATTAAGACCACCACGAGTCCCTAGAAGCCGCCCGAGTGGTGCAGATCGTCCTCAACGGATCCTGTTGGGGCTGCTCGCTCTCTCTGCTCTCATTCACGGGACAGAGGACTTCCCTCCGTTTGGCATTCGAGCTCGACGTTTTACGCAGCCAATGACTTGCCATTCGCGGTTGCTAAAGTGGTTGCTTCATTCGGGTGATGTCTTTGCTGGCTTTCAGTAGTATAAACGTTTTGTCTCACCCCGCTCCTAGTCCCACTAGTGGACATTCTGTTATCATCCTTTTCATTCACCATCGATGTCGCAAGCAGCAAATCGGAAGCACACAGACTTTGCTCGGCTGTAGGCACCTCGCACTAGCGGCCGTTCTGAACTCATTTCCGCTCAGGATGCGGGCTGGCTACGAAGTGGATGCCGACCCGGAGTCGAAGAACGTCACGCAGGACTTTTCAGTTCTCTTCTACGCCCCAGCAGAATGTAGGTCGTCGGTGCCCCTCCCTTGCACTGTGACCCGACTCTATCAGCTCCGTACAAGGGTGGCATGTATCGGATACACGTGGAGCTGCCCGAGCAGTATCCGTTTCAAAGCCCAAGCATAGGGTTCAAGAACAGGTCCGAGACCGGCGGAATCGATCTTACCTTCGACTCCCCTGCTTCAGGATATTTCACCCGAACATAGATGAGCGCAGCGGCTCTGTGTGTTTGGACGTTATCAATCAGACGTGGACGCCGCTCTACTCCTTAGTCAATATTTTCGACGTCTTTCTACCGCAGCTACTAGCGTAAGTTCCACGAGGGGTTGGTAGTCTGGCAATTACCTTGAGCAGAAATTAGTGATTCATAGAATTTGACAGTGCTGTTCGCTGCTGATCTCGCTGACTGCCACACTGGATGGTTAGATACCCCAACCCATCGGATCCGTTGAACCCAGATGCCGCTGCTCTGATGCTGCGAGATAAGACTGCTTACGACTGCAAGTGTCAGGGTGAGTGGCGCATACCGTTACGGCGATCTGGGTTTTCAATGCCCTACGCGGCGCTCGGATCGTAGAGATGTTCATGCGCTGTGAAAGCTGATGAGGCCAGACCTCGATTGCCTAGGAAACCGCGAGGAGGACCGCTACGAAATCACTGCTGAGGTAGCAGTGTAGTTCGGAGTGGAATTTGAGCGAGGCGGAGCGCGACTCGGTGAGGGAAGCTCCCGGTGAGATGTTCTGTCTGTAGAGTACGTTCGATTATACGCTACAGCAACTGCCTTGGAAGCGGTGGAGGCGGAAGATAAGGGCGCAACGCAGGGTGGTGATGGAGTGGAGGAGAATCCTGGCCCTTCCCGGCTGCAGGCTGGAGGCCGATCGCAGCCGATGAGAATGGTACGAATGAAATCTATTCGCGGAGGCTCTGCTCGAATCAGTTCGTACAGAATGCGGGATGTGCTGCGCCCCATGGGCGCGGCAACTGGGATTTACTCCCGTCATTTTTCACTTCCGCGCTCTACCGTTCCCTTCGATTCATTCCTCTGCGATTTTGTTCGAAGCCTGCTCTTCACTGCTGCACCAAGCATTGTTCGTCGTCAGGCAGCGGGGTCGTGCTGCAGTACGATATCCTCATCGACGACCTCCTGTCAGAGCCCTACAGCGCTCACTCCGGTCATACGGGGAAGAGATACCGGTCAGGACCCCGCCAGTGATGCCTCAGCCTCGTTCGGAGCGGAGCCCCAATCATGCGGTCAGGTTCCCCTCGGGGGTTCGGTGGAAGCCTTGAGACTGGCCTCCCTTCATCGCTAGAAGAAATGAGTGTCGATTCTGCGCCAGACGAGATTTTGAGCAGCGCGGCCGATGACGCGATGACAGTCAGTGAACTATCGGCTTTAGAACTCGATTGCCTGGACGAGCTGGATTTGGATGATTTATAACCGTGGACGGAGGCACGGTGTGAGTGGGAAAGACTGGAATAGGACTGCGCGTTTCAATTGACACGCGATAGCGATGTGAGTGAGATATCGCCGCAACGTTATTCAGGTACACTTGCATGAACTTCAGGAATAATATTTGGAATGATGTATCTTTATCTGTGCTGCTCCCGCCCAGGGGAAGATAGGAGTCTGTTATCGTCAAGTTAGCGATGTGAGAGGGGCAATGTTGGATGCGTTTGGGATGCCGTGGAGGCGGTTGCTTTCGTAGAATTGTCGAGCTTGGAGAAGGTAATTTGTTTCGAAATCTGGTCATAATTCTCATAACGTTCGTATGCCGCGTGCAGGGAGTCACGCCAAGAGATGGTTGTTGCTGAATAATAGGGCGCGCCCGGATTTGAACCGAGGACCTGCTGATCTGCAGTCAGCCGCTCTACCACTGAGCTACACACCCTTGCATTTCAAACTCTGAATTGTTTATCGATTCTCGTAGTTGTCGCTTTATTTCTCACCATTAGCATGACTCCACTTTGTTCCGCTTAGAATATAAGTATTGGAGCGTCTCATTCACCGTCCAGGTACAACGCGGCATCTCAACAGGAGACTTTCTGCGAATTCTGTTATTATCTTGAACTTACATTTCTGTTGCATGATTGCTCTCCCAGTGCACGGAAAGCTCTCGTCTCGCAGACCTAGGACACGTTCATACAAAACGATATTTGAAGTAAAGCAGCTGTAGCTGGCATGTGTGGCTGTAGAATTTTGTTATTTCAACTGCTACTACCCTTACAGCCGGTGTGCTCTGAAGAAAGCTTGCGCTTGTAGTTGCCAATGACGTTAGGTTTTTGCAAGATTGCAAGATTCTACTAATTGTCCGTAGAGGTCATATAGTATTCATCCTTACTGTTGCCCTTCTGCCTCGATGCTCTTTTGTTGACCTCTCTTTTATCCACTATCGCTGCTTGACTGTTGTATGCATCTTTCTGACTGGATGACTATGCCGAAAATGATGCGAACCTTGGTTGCCGCTTGGCTGCCGAGCGCAATTTATCAATAGTGTAAGCGCGCTGCTTGTTATCTTGTCTGGACTTGCATTTCCTCAATTTCTGTTATGGAGTGTTTGCTCGACTGCTGTCAGGTATGTGTAATTGAGGAGCATGAAGGTAAGAAGCCTACTTCGGCTGTCTGGTTCAATTCGATCGAATTGGTTTCTGCTGCTCGAAGGAAGTTCGCTCATGCTGGTTAAATCGCAATACTCCGTCGGTCGATTTAACGCAAAATATATCTGTCGGAGCCATTGAGTTTCACTTCGGGAAAAGTTTTGTAGGCTAGCAAATGAGCAGTTCAGTTTTAGGAAAAAGCTGATCGGTCTCGGTTGTCACGGAAATCGTCCGAGCTCCATTAACTGCAGTGTTATTTCTCTCGCTTTCCCTAACTAGCAATAGCGTCTTCGTTCATGGAGTGCCGTTTATCAGCGATTAACTCGTTCATGCAGTGCTTGTCAGGCGTCTCAGTCGACCTACGACGTGGCCGGACGTCGGACGGAGTACTTGCATGAAATCGATATTGCTCCTGTCTCGTTCGGCGGTCTACGGTGGCGGCTAAGTGCTGCCACCTTAAGCGTAGTCCTACGTATCGATTCAACCCAAGATACGACCATCAGTGGAGGGTTGCGTTGGAGCAGTTTGGCAAGGGGAGCTACGAACCAAATGACACTCAGAGCTTCATGCATGATTCATTTGCCTTATGACAACCTGTGGCTGAATTTCGCGGCGACAGCGGTCAAATATCCTGAAAATATCGCGTTGCGATGCAACTCCACCGTCCTTACCTACCATCAACTTATAGTTCTCGTGGACGCCCGCGCCTCAGCATTATCCCGGGAGAGCGGTCTGCGGCCAGGCTCGCGAGTGCTTCTTCTGTTAGAACGAGGGACGGCCTTCATAGTCACTGCCTTGGCGTTGTGGAAACTCAGCTGCACTATGATCCCGCTGGACGCTGGGCTCACACCGATTGGTCGAGCGCGACAGGTGGCTGACGAGGCCGACTGCGACCTCCTCATCGTCACCACCGCTGAGGCAGCTGCTGAGCTTAAGTCGAGCGCTCGCAGAGTCATCGGAATCGAAGATCTTGCTGGGCTGGAGAACCTCCAGAAGCCCATAGAAGATGAGGTGCCTCTGCGGTGCGACGGCCTGCCAGCACCGGCGTATATTATGTTTACTAGCGGTTCTTCTGGTCGGCCCAAGGGGGTGGTGGTGTCTCATGCTAATGTGATTAATGTCCTCGAGCACTTCTCCGAGGAGCTTGATTCTGATTGGGGTCGTTTGCTTGCCGTCACGACCTTCCAGTTCGACATCTCGGTGTTGGAGTATATGCTGCCTCTTTCGACTGGCAGGGAGTGCATCATTGCCGACAGCAAGACTTGCCGGAATGGACCTAAGATGCTCACGATGCTCGTCGAGGAGTCCGTTGACGTTATGCAGGCAACTCCCACAATGTGGCAGTTGCTGATAGCTGCTGGTCTCTTGAAGAGGGCCGAGGAGCTCAGCCCTCGCCTGAAGATCCTGTGCGGTGGCGAGCCCTTTCCCGCCACCCTCAGGAGCCTTTGTGAAATCAGTCCGATGGTCCTGAACTGCTACGGCCCTACTGAAACCACAATATGGTCGAGTACTCACCGAGTGCTGCCAGACGGTGATGGCCCTGTTCCTATAGGGCGGCCCATTCGGAAGACAAGATTCGAGATCAGCGACTCGGGCGAACTTCTTGTTGGTGGCGCTGGCGTGGCGCTTGGCTACTTCCAGAGGACTGCAGCGCCGTCGCGACCCCTCGACGGCTTTTCCGGAGACGGTTGGTATGCGACTGGTGACAGAGTGCGAGTTGACGACGATGGTAACTACATTTATCTGGGCAGGCTGAACGACTCCCAAGTGAAGGTTCGAGGGTATCGCATTGAACTCGGTGAAGTTGAGAAGGCCCTCAGCCAGCAGCTTGATGACCAATGCCGATGCGCGGTGGTGCCCCATAAGGATCATCTGGCCGCCTTCATCACTGGTGACTCGTCTTGCCTTGACGTCCCTAGACTCCGACAGGAGCTGGGGAAAGTTCTGCCACCGTACATGGTACCGACATGGTTTACTGCCCTCCAAGCGCTGCCGGTCACGGCCAACGGCAAGCTGGATCGAAAGGCCTTGGCGGCTTACCCCGTGACCGAGGCTCGAAAGTCGAAGGCGTCGAACGGCGGCGAACGGGAGCGGATACGAGAATGCGTGAATCTGGTGCTGGGCTTCGATGTTGTCGATGACGCGTCTCCTTGGCGAGTCAGGGCGTGACCTCCCTTCTGGCCGTCATTCTGGTGGAGACCCTGTCGGAAGCCTTGGGAGTAGTCGTTGATGTCGAGCATGTCTTCGCCCACGCGCGGGCCGCCTCGTTCCTCGACTACGTGGAGGAACTGGCAGCCACCAAGACAGCGACAGCGGCGATGGCCGTCAAAAAGCAGGGGTCAAGAAGAAATCGAAAAAACTAGACCCGTTCATGTCCGCATGCCAGGCCGGCTCGGTGCTCCACCTGTACACTCCCGAGGAGATCCGAGAGAAGGGCGTCTCCCTCACTGACCGTTTCGGCTCCTCGCCCTTCCACTACGCTGCTGGGGCTGGACAGTTGGAAGTGTGCAGGACTCTCCTCGCGGTCGGTGGCGACCCATTCTACTGTGACAACAAGAGTGGTCGCAATGCTCTCCACTGGGCAGCTCGCAACGGCAGAGTTGGTATGATTGATTGGCTGCTCGACGACTGCGGTTTGCCTGTTGACAGCGAGACTAAGGACGGTACCACTCCGTTGCAGCTGGCGTGTTGGGGCGGCTTCCCGGCCATGTGCGACGTCCTGGTGGCCCGACGGGCTGATGTCCATCACGTCAACAAGTGGGGTTGCATAGTCACGCATTTCGCGGCGCTGTCGGGTCAGCTGGAGACGGTCAAGTGGTGCTCGACGGTGCTGGAGCCTGAAGAGCTGGCTAGGGGGAATGACCAGGGCCACACCGCCTTCCACAAGGCAGCCTACGGCGGCCACAAAGATATCTGTGACTGGCTGCTCGCCTTCGATGTCTTCAAGCGCCTCCGGACCGCTGCGGACGTCAGAGGCCAGACGCCCGCGATTCTTGCCCGGAAGGGCGGCCATGATGAACTGGCCAAGTTCCTGGACGAGTGTACATAGAACTTGTACTGTTTCGACGATGCTTTGCTGTCCCGGTTGCGTTAGTAGTGGTGAGGCGGAATATTGTCCTTGCGGGGCTTTCTCATGAAGCTGCAGTTGTATACTTTAGTCGAGCTGCTCCTGCATGTTTCCGTCGTGGAGTCAGCCATCGGACTAATTTCTGTTATTTCCTGATCGTCTGTCATTTTCTTGCCGGTTGAAACTTTTTTCCTTCTCGAGGGTTTACGATGAGGCGGGTAGTGCGAGGGTTCCTCGTGTGCATGTTTCCACCGCCCGATGATTTTTCAGCACTCAGTCTTCGACCGTGGGGAACTGAGTGGCCGAGAACTCATTGTCCGCTTTCTGCCATTCGCAACACAATTGGTCAATCATCGACGGGTTCCCGTAGGGGCTAGTAGAGTGAACGCACGAGCTGTCGAGCTGATTGCAGCAGAGGCGATAATGACCACCGTCTTCCTGCCTTGTGCCTACTGTGGTGCGACTAGTCGACAACGGCCGCATCCCTACACCTGCAGCCGATGCTTGGATGTTAAGTACTGCTCTAAGGACCATCAGCTGCGCCATTGGAAGGAGGTCAGATCGAAGAGGCGTCACGGAGTCGAAGGACCCTCTGCAGGCTCATCGTGTGGAGTGTCGAGGGGCTGGTGGAAAGAAGCCTACGTTGGCCGAACAGGTTGCCAACCTGCGCCTAGCCATGCTAGTACGAACGTGGCAAAAGAGTTTCGATGTACAGCGGAGCGATGCAGAGTCCCTCGGTGGCTCAGGCTCATGCGGAGAAGACTCGGAGTATCAGTGCGGAAATCGCCAAGGCTGGGGCTGAGCGTGATCGGTGGGTCCCGCTGCATGGTATCCTACCTCGACCCGCGGAGCTGACAAATCGGCCTCCAGGATCCTACAAGATGTCTCCACAGCGACCGAGGCTGTCGAGAAAAGGTCGCCGAAGAAAAGCGGAATGCTGAGCGGGAGGTGTTGACCGGCTGCTCGACGTAGACTGCCGCCCTGGCCGTTAGGTGGCGGCGGCTCAGAGTGAGTTGAAGGCGAAGTCCCGTGAGATCGAGATGTGCCTTTTCTATGATGGGTGGACACTACGACTCAGGTGATGTCGCTGGCTGGTGGTGGCGGTGGTCTCTGAGAGTTTTCCTTCTGGCAGGATACGAGGCGAGCTCGGAGTGGGGCGATCCACCAACGTTGACTGCCGGCCAGGCAGCGTCTCTAGCTGAAGGCTTGGCCGATCGGGGATGGGCTTTCATTGACGACTTTATCGACATGACTGCTGTTGAGAAAATGCGGACATGTTGGCTCGACCGGTACTCCACTGGTAAGCCTGGGGTGAGGGGGGTCGGTCGACTCAGGTGGTGCTCTCAGGGACGGGCGACTTCGAGAGGGGTCGGATGGGAGGTGGGCGATCAGGCCAGAATATCAAGTCACAGCAAAGGCCCTACCCCTAGCCCTCCTCTGGACGGTATATGCTAGGTACATTGAGGAAGGCTCTCGAGGGGACTTTGTGCGTTGGCTGTCCCCACAGGACGACGACTGTCCCGTCGGCTACAAGTGGCTAAGAGCAGGTCAAGACAGCTTCTCTGGCGCTGCTGTTCCTCCCGACCCCTCAGGTATGGACCTCCTCGTCCAAGGCTTGGCTCGAAACTGTCGATGCGCTGCTCTGGAGGGAGTCGACACGGTGGTGGCCCAGAGCTCGATGGTCGCTATTTACCCAGGTGAGTCCTCCCATACCGTGACGGTGACCGCGCGCCACGAAATTCTCTGTTAGCCGCACGTGGAGGCAACGGTGTCGGGTCACGGTATATCCGACACATCGACAATCCGATTGGTGATGGGAGGATTTTGACGGTCATGGTCTACCTCAACCCGGAAGGATGGTCGCTGGACAGTCACGGAGGGGTGTACCTCATACCACTCCTTTCGGAAATCATGCCTACTCTGGCCTCAGGCGCTTCGCGTGTTCCATGCAATGGAGGATGGTTCGGAGGTCGCGACGGACATCTGTCCCAGTGGTGGCCGCCTGCTAGTTTTTCTTAGCGATCGGTTGCCGCATGAGGTAGGCTTTTCTGACCGCGCGCCACGAAATTCCACCGTGGGTCGATCAGGTACTCCCAGTCACCGGAGACCATCACCGGGTGGCTATCACAACGTGGTACATGGACTTCGCCGCTAGGGCCCGAGCAACGTGCGAAGAGCCTAGTCTGGCGGAGACGGAGAAGCTGAGGAATGAGATGGCTCGCATGGGTGGTCACAGCGTGGATGATGATGTCACTGCTGCCTGAGAGGCGTTCTGCCTTGTGTTAGTCTCCGGCTTGTTTCGTTCCGAGTAGGCTCAGTGAACCCGCACGAGGATTCGCTGTGGGGTCGAAAAGTCGGGTTTCCTCTCAATCCCACGGATGGAAGAAGGGCCAGCCTCTCTGTCTCTGTCCATCCATAGAAGAATCTTCGCCGCGTCGTGGAGCTCCTCGGATAGTCGTGATTTACTTCAGCTCGGCAGATAGTCGGTTTCTCATGCCCTCCTCTCTCGCATGGCTCCCTCAAATCACCACTGATCTCGCGGGGGTCGAAGTTCCTGCCAGATCGATCCTCGAAGCCATCGATTCCGCAGGCGAAGCGCCAGTGAGTATCGCTGTAGTGGGCCGCAGCGGCAGCGGTAAGACAGCGTTGTGCTCGGCCATACAGGCGGCTGCTGCTGCCGAGACTGCCTGGGAGACACATACCATCGACCTCCTTGAGTAAGTGCTAGGCGGCGCATTGGCTCAGAGGAAAGGATTGGGTGAGGATTTCGCCTCCCATCCTGACGGTCATATTGTGACGTATCCTGGTATTTTTTGGTGAATACTCGGAGCAGCCAGGCCCATGCTACCGCAGAGAGAGCGATTTGGTTTCAGAACATGCGTCCTTTCCAAAAGGCTTCTCAGTGACTCGTCTCCCCAGTCGTTGGCTCCTCATGCAATCTTCTCCCGTTTGCTCGCCTTAACTTGACCCTGAGGTTGCGTACAAGTCACGGTGTTCATCAGAAACGTGCCCGTGGTCGTTCGCTCAGGTGCTCTCGTGAATCAGCTGCATATAGCAATCCGCTAGGCCACTTCATAGAGACCATCGAGGATCGTTACAAGCCTGTATCCCATCACAACAGCATCGTGGTCCTCGAGGGATGGTCGGACCTCCGCTCGGAAGAGGCCATGGCGGTCGAGGCCGTATTGGAGCACCTACCCGGTGGGGGCTGTCCAGTATGCCTGGTCCCCGTCATTTCGAAGGAGGACGCGCCTGCCTTTGTGGACGGCTATGTTGAGCTCGGTCCGCTGGATGATGCTCAGCGGTTGGACTTCTTCTCTCGATGCCTGCCCAGCTGTGCTGCCCGGACCGCCGTCGACCTCACAGAGGGTATGCTCGTCTGTGACCTCGCCAGTGTGTACCGTTTCGCCTCCCTCAAGGCGATCGACGGAGGTCGAGATAGACCACACTGTGCTGATGTGCTCCGGGCTGTGGCGCAGCTCCAGCGGAAGGCCTCGGATGTCCCTCCGGTGTTGGCTGGCCGGCCGTGCATTTGCGAAGGGAAGGCCACCGAGTCGGTGATGGTGCCCTTATCTCCGCTTGAGGAGTTTTTCGGGTCGAAGCCGCAAATCGACCTTCTCAAGGATTCTGTTGTGGTCAAATTCGGTCCGGGACTTCCCCGACAATTTCAGAGCATCCTCATCACCGGGGCGTCAGGGTCCGGTAAGACGTATCTTTCCAACCTCCTTGCACGGGCCATTGGAGCTCGATCCGTGCTTCGACTGAAGGCTTCGGATATTCTCTCCAGCTTGGTGGGCGCCTCAGAGGCTAAACTGGCGAAAGTTCTCACGGACATCCGCAGAGAGCCCGGCCCCTTCGCCATCCTCATCGATGATGTTGAGTCTCTCGCCCCAGCCGACGTGGCCGGTGTCAGCGGGACTGTCCAACGGTTGCTGGTGACTCTGATTCAGTACGGTATTGATGATGCTGGCTGGGGCCTACTGGTCATGACCACAGTTGACGCCGCTGCGGTACACTCAAGATTGCGAAGGAAGTGCTTTGGAGGTCCGACTGGACCCCACCCTCGATCCCATCACGGCCGAGAGACTCTACCAGAAGTCCGCGCCGAACCTGCCGATGCCAACCGCGGGGCTCGGCTTCCTCACCCCTGCTGAGATTGTGTGGAAGGCGAGAGAAGCCGCTTGTGATGCTGTTAGGATGAAGGTTGGCGATGCTGCTTTTAACGATTTATGCAACGTTTCTTCGTAAAGCTGAGGTGTGTTTCGTTTGGGGTGGCGAGGGCGACCTTAGTCGCTATTGGATCTTCTCTATCGACGAATTGAGAGTGTCGAGGACGCGCATGTGGGCGGTTTGAGAAAAATTTCTTCTCTTTCTCCGAGAGAGTCTCTCGCTCTCTCAAAGGTATCTCGCCCTGATTTGGAAACTCACACAACCGTGGTCCATGTACAACACCGGTAACAACACGTGGCGAGCGAACAGCGCTCAGCGAATACATTCAACAACATATCAGAGTGATAAAGTAATGGACTTCTACTTGGCACCGATGTGATCAATGAAGCCACAAGCGAGTGGCCCCCCCTTTTGCGCTCTACCGTGTTCTCATACGTGATAAGCGCGTATGCGTCGAGCAACGGCAATGCTCTCCTTTTCGAGATCAACATGAGCATAGTATGCCCGGAAGAAGGGCTGTCCCAAGGGCGATCACGCGCTGATCATTGACGTAAAGATAGAGCATGCATTCGGTCGTAGTACACGGGCCCAGATAGTGCTCGGGGGACACTTTGATATCGACAATGCTGTCTCCTTTCCCGAGCAATGAGTAGACGATCGAAGGCAGATGTTTCACGTGGCTCGGTCGGATCTTCAACTGTTTGTCGTCATACCAGATGAGCTTCCTACCACTGGTGGAGCGTATGCTGTCTCGTACGATCTCGACCAGAGCGTCGAAGAGAGCGGTGGGCATTTCAATGAACGAGTTGCCGGTGTCAACTAGAGCCCAAAGATTAGCAGATCCTCGAAAGGGAGGGCCCTCCAGCGAGCCTCATGAACTCGATGGGAACATGGAGATGTCTCTCCCCAGGAGAGGGCGTGAGGTGGAGATGGACCAAATCTTCGGACTTCCTTTCCCGAGTCACCGAGAATCACCTTGCCGAAGTCGCCAGTCTTACCATCACGAGCCAGCACGGAGAACGATAAAGCCCCGATGACATTAGAATCTTTCAGCTGCTGCAGGAGCGTCTTGAGGATACCCGGACGGCCAAAGGAGAGGCCAAGAATCGTTTCAGGAAGGTCGGCACCTACGTGGCGCACGACAAGACCGAAAGTGACTTTCACTGTTTTCCGATGCAGATGCAATGTACCGGTATGTTCAACGTACTCGTAAAGCTCGTCGGCACCATCGTATCTGACCGTGAACTTCTGGCGTGTTTCGATGTCGTCGCATGGAGCTTCCGTGGTGCAGAAGTAGCAAATCATTTTGTGTTTCTCGCAGCTACCAGGACCGTAGCGCCTCTCAAACCAATCACCGTGGACGACAAAAAACCTCGCGGAGCCAGAGTCGACCAGGAAGGAGAAGAGCTGCCCGTCGATGAGCAGCACAGTGTGACCGTGTTCGTCGTGAAAGGGAAGGGTTACAACATTGCCGCGAGTTGAGGATGCCAAGAAAGGCAAGCGGAGCGGCGATGGACAGTGCTGTTCTCATGAAAGGTAACGGGGAAAAAACTGAGGATTTTTCCATCATCATCATCTCGTTCCAGAGTCTTCCATCGCACAGGCCGTAACGTGAAAATGCAAGATGAAAAAATTATAACACGATACCGCGTCTAGTTCAAAATGGACCGTCCAATAGAAGTACTCCCCAGTCCGAGCAGTGTGTCGTCATTTTAGTATTTTAGCTGCGTTTCCGTCCTCCTCCACGGAGGGAAGCTTACCTCAGTGCTCCTTTCTATAACCTTTACTCAACGTGAATAATTTAGTGCCGCTTCTACGCTGGGTACAACGGCAAGGCGGGCAAAGACGTGATGAGAACTACAGTATTTCCAGACGTACTTAGTAAAACCCCAGAGTAATTTGATAAAGCCCAGACGTACTTAGTAAAACCCCAAAGCAATTTAATAAAGCCCACTCCGTTAATTCGCTGGCCTTTGATTGATTTTATTCAAGACTGGGGTCTTACTGAGTAGGTCTGGAAATGGTGGTCTGCAACGAAACAATTTCGGGCGAGCGAGTATTTTGGTGGTCTTTTCTCGGGCGCGCGCTACTTCGCTTATCCGCTTGTTTGAACTCCGGAGATTCCAACGAGCCGATGCTAACAGCGTGTTCGGCATTGAATTCAACGATACACGGCATTGGTTGAATGTAAGAAAATTAATTCGCATGTTCACTTCTATTTAGCTGTTGATAAAACGGTGTACGGGCCAATGGCTCAGGGGGCCAATGGTCCAGGGCCATTATGGATTGTCATTGCGTATGGTTTCAAAAAGCATTTCGTGCTTCACACCCGCTTGTACCACATGCTCGGGTTATCGGTGATTCTGATTAATTATCGCCTTTCAGTGGTTTCCATGTCCTCGCCCATGCCCCCTGGGGGTAGTCCAACCCCTCCAGGCTACCAGAGCGGAGGTCCCCCGCCGCCCCCGACCGACTACGCTGCTTCAGGGGCCATCGTAGAGCAGGTACAGCTCTCGATAAGGGATGCTGTGGCTCGGTGGACTGCCAATAGTGGAGGGGAAGGAATCCCTGTTGGCGTTCTCGAGACGGACCCTGCGGTTGGTACTATGCTGGCCAGGCTTGGGATGAGGTGAGAGGGGCTTCTCCGAGAATGCATTCTGACACCCCTCGCTTGCTTCGGGAAATTGTGAAATCGATGCTACCTCATCATTTTTGCGTTGCATCTTGCAAAGTTGAGTCGCCTTCGGAGCCTTCATAAATCTCTCGTGAGTCTTTTCATGTTTGATCGTCACGTTCTTGATGACCCGATTGATGATGATCATCCTCTCATGATGGTCTCTCTTCTCGCCTCAAGAACGAGAGGACAGAGGTTCTTGATTGCTATCCCCTAGGGGACCAGCGACCTTCGGATACCCTTGCCCCTACTAAGCTCGCCAACATAATTGCGTATGGAATGTGTTCCCATTGTTCAGTGGAATTTAGTAAGCATATTTCTGCCGCGAGGCTGGTGTAATTTTATCAGAATTGATGCTGATGAGTCGCCAACCGTCGAGGTGGGAGTCATGGTTCTTTACAGGTTGCAAAGATTCGTCCAAGTGCATTGCCCTAACGACTTCCGAGTTTCAATGGACGGCAGAGTATCCTTGGCAACATCAGTCGGAGGAGGAGCAGCTGCTGGCTCGATGCCCTATCAACAGCAGCAGCAACAACAAATGGTAGTGATGGGCTTCCAAAACTTCATTCTTGCCTCGTGCTTGAGCCCGTTCTCAAGAAGGCATTCGAGTTCAAAGCCGGATAACCGCAACCTTTGCAATTCGACTTGAAAGTTTTGACGATATATATCATGCCGGAATCGAACCACTTATTTCATTCGCTTCGGGATGAGTCGGATTGATGGACTCGTGTTGTCTTCGTCTGTATATTTGCGCGAGTGGTTCACTTCCCGATGTTTACAATCTTTTTGTGGCAGTACGTTCGATTTCAGGGTGGTGGAGTTCAGCAGCAACAACACCCCGGCGCCGGGGGTCTGCCCTCTCCAGCCCCCTCTGGCATGGTTCAGCCTGGCCCGTACGCTGCCCGGCGAGCGACTGGAGGCCCCTACCGGCCAGCCGTCGCTCCGGCTATGCTGGCTGCCCCCTATAGCCCACTGGCCCATCACAGAAAGGGTGGTAAAGGTGCTATGGGGCCGATGACGATGTCGCCCTCCTTCCACGCAGCTGCAGCAGCAGCCGCGGCAGCTGCTGGGTTTGGATCTCCTCTGGGAGGCCTCCCTCAGTCAGCACTGGGAGCAGTGAGGGCGGGCATGGCACCGTGGGCGGCCGCGGCAGCAGCTGCAGCGGCTCAACACATGCATATGGGAATGTTCCCGATGAATGCGGCGCATCCCGGAGCCCCACCGGAGCCGCCGGAGCCACCGCTGTTTGTGAGGGTGAGCCCATCAGCAGCGGAAAGCCCTGTAAGGGCACTGCAGAGCGCACTGGCTCATCTCTCTGGTATACCACGATCATCGAAGACTATGGCCGCGTTGTTGGAGCTGGTTGCTGAGGAGAATCAGAGCACCGATAGGAGTGGAAATCCGATTTCGAGCGACGTAGCTGGTATTATCGAGTCCCACCCAGCTGTGCGGAAAACGGTGGAGTCGATCTTACTGCCACTGGTACACTTCCAACTGCAGCAAGCAGGACATGCAGTACCACCCGCGCCCGCCACGGCGATCGATTTGGTGAAGGTTTTGAAGGCTGTTGATGGCGGCGGTGGAACTGGTGGTGGGGAGAAGTTACCACCACTGCCCCGGATTAAACTGGGCTGGAAAGGACAAAGCCTTCATTCAGTTCGTCCAAGCTGCAACACTCATCAAGAACGCTTCGGTAGTAATACGGTGCTTGCTGGGGAATTTCGGGAAACCTCTCTAATGACTTCGTATTGCTGGGGATGAGGGAAGGCTGATCGTGTGGGGGGTGTAGGGCTGAAATTTCGTTTCTCAGGGCGGAGCGATGCTGCAGGATCGAGATGCCTATGAGATGATTCGAGCCGTCGTGGAGAGTAGGGATGTTGGGAGACAGCAACCCGACAGTTGGGAGGCAACCGATAAATATCGTCATCATCGCCGACGATGATTGCCGTTACTAATACGTATAATATTTCCATCTGCTGAATGCACTGTTACGATTTTCTACAGCTGCTTGCGTGTGCTGTGCTTGAGTGAATTACGGCGAGTGGTTCTGCGGGAGTATCTTAGGTTGACGCTTGCTCGCGCCGCTGAACGCGGGGCTACCCGTCAATAGACCAATGCGGAGGAGCTGCGCAGATGTCACTGACGTCAGGGCTTGCCTTACGCAGGATGTTCGCAGTCGCGCTTCGGCTGACTCGCTTCGCATTGGGAACCCACGCGATCTGGCGTCATTCGCTCGGAGCAGTTTCAACTGGGATCCGAGATGCGGGCTGCAGTGGCGGATGATAAATGGTTCATGAAATTGCTACTAGCTGACGCGTGCCGTTTGCCGCTAGCTGATTCGTCCCGTTTGCCACCATGCCCACCAACCCCCCCAGTGGTAATAAGGGCGATAGTGATCTCGCCGTCGCCTTGGTACTTTACGGTATGCTTTCGTACGTATTGGTATTATTCTGGGCTGTAAATATCGATAAATTACGATTGCGGACATACCAGATGATCGGCCATTCTCTGAGTATGTTCGTCGGAGTGCTTATGTTCCAAACACTCGATACCATCATCAACGATCTGCTACAGGGAGGAGATGACAGTAGTAGGGGACGATAAGGGGGATGTAGCTCTTTCCAGCGAAGTAGTGGGACTGTCGCGAATGCCCACGGAAAGGGCACAATCTTTCGCTCCATCAGCATGCTTATAGTTCATCAGTGATGGGCGTCAGCTTACACGGCTGCCGTGAGATAAGGTCAGGTAGAGTCGTTTTTCCGCTCAGCATAGCGGATCCATTGAAAAAAATCGCGGAAGGCGAGGCTGATCCGGTATCAGCGTCGTCCCTCACATGCGGCTCATTCATTGTGCAAAATTTACCACGTCGTCCAGTGCTGTTTGGTGCGTAGTATGTTCGACGCGGATTGTCGAGATGCGGATACCCGGCAGGGAGCCATCGGGCCATCTTGATATTCTTTTCAGATGAAAACTCCTCCGACATTCCTCTCAGTCTTCTTTCCTTTCTATTGTGGAACTTACTCGGACTCTTTTTAATTTCTAAATTTCGACGGAAGCCCTTGTTACAGAAAGTGAGTGTTCTCGCTCGCCCACGGCTGCACCAACACTCCTTCACGTCTGCAGGGATCTTTAATTATAATCGGTCACACTGCTGGGTTTGCCTGTATCAATATTGCTACGATCGTCCAGACATCATCCTTCGACCAGAATGATGGTATGGCTGTACTTTACCTGTTGATAGTGTTGCTCGTCCTGTTGGCAGGATATTCTATAATGTAAGCGCTCGGGTTTTTGGAGGAAGGCCGCAGACAGGTTGAGTGCAGCCGTACAGAGTTGTCGCATCTTTTCCGATCGTGGCTCTGTGAAGTGGTGCCGATCCACGCAGGGAACACTGCGTGTGTGGACTGCAAACCGTCCTTTCTGGAGAGAGAATCTAGACTACTCCGCGTCGCTTGATCCTGGGATGAGAGATGGATCGGAGTACCTTGCGCCGTATTTTCCTATCATGAAAGATACTTTCTATTGGAACTGCTCATCACCGCTCACTTCGCTGTCAAGCATGCAAGGAAGCGGCGTCGTGAGGATTCGCAGATCACCGCATCGACGTCTCAGGCGGCACCGCCAACGACTCCAGAGACAGGTGAGAGCATTATCCTTGTCGGGATAATCCTAGCCGGGTCCTCAGTGCGCGAGCGTAGGCTTCCTATAACGTGGGTAGATGCCCGCTAGACCTTGTCGTTAGAGCTAGACCACGCAGCGAGCTATGATAGCTCAGCTCTCAGTATGGTAGCTAAACCGTTCCGGAGGCTTTTGGGGGCAATATCGTGAATTGATGAGGCTCAACGTCCCACTTAGCTATGACGATTAATATCTCTTTGACGGAGTTTCCGTCCTGGTACGGCAATGATGCCCTGTTGGAGCGCCTCTTCGCAGACGTTCCTGTGGATGAAGTAGAGGTGGTGGAGGTTCAGCCGAAAATTGTCTACATCCGCCACTATCATCGGCGGATATCGGAGTCGCCGTCTGCGACTAAACGATGTTTGCTGAAGTTCGTGGGCCATGTGATTGCGAGTAAGCCACAGGGACTGCTGTTTGTTGGAAACCACCAAAGCCGTGATCTTGCGCGGGATTTCTCGAGAGCATGGCGGTTGGTTATTCCTTCTTTCCCGTAGTATTTCTGGTGGGAGCTCGCAATGTATCTAAGCCGCCGCTTTGACCAGAAGGGTAGTTGATGGTTTCCAATCGCTGTCACTATTACTATTGATTTTATCATACTGTAGTGCCCGGGCTCTGGAATATAAACGCAATTTGGATATGGTGCTGAAACGCTTGGAATTCTTGGAAAAGATATCTTCGAATATCAGAGTGTTCGATAATGACGGCATAGGTACTATGGCCTTCATAACGATCCAAGCGTTCACTTTCGTGATCTACGGTGAGTATCCAGGGGTCACACTCAGGCCACCGCAAGAGAAGGCAGTTGCCGAGCTCTATATGTGGCTAGTGGTAGGTTTACATCGCGAATTCCGTTGTGTGGAGCGCTCTCATGCAGGCTCTCGGCTCAGCAGCTCTTGTGTTGGTAATCAATCTGGTAGCTGCGAATAAGAAAGCCAAGTACTGGCTCACGAGAGAAACGTGGTGGGGCGACATCATCTTCGATGCTTTTCACAAGTAATGACTCCGATCTCCCATTTAGACGTATCTCCTCGCGAGTTTCAATTTGAGGATCTCGAAGCGCTGCTTTGACTCAAAGTAAAAATGCTGCGCGGACTACTGATGCTCGGAATCGGCAGTAGTACTATCACAGTAATGTCAAATATATTATTATGCAATTTGATGAATGATGAATATTTATTTGAAATGATAGGACTCAAATTAGAGACGTCTTCATTGAAGGACCTCAAGGAGACTTGGCCGGGCTTTGGCCAGTTTGACTTGGTTTCTGGCATGGAGTCCATGCCGTGGATAATCTTAGACGTTCAGGATGCTTGAATATCTCAGTCTGTCAGACTCAGACTGAGTCTGATTTAGACTGCCTAAGACTCTCAGACATTCACGAATGAGAACTGAATAGACTAGTACGCGAGTGCGTCGCCGTCATACAGCACGGGGTCATACGGCACAGGATCATAGAGCAAAAGGTCATACAGCACAGGTCATAAAGTTTAGGGATATTCACAAGGGGGGGGGGGTGGACGGCATGGATGCGAGCAGTTCAGAGGCTCCGAACAGGCCAGCATTGCACTGGCAGTACTGGATCAGGGAGTACTCTCAGGTTCTGAGACCCAGAATCATTCTCGGCAATGATGTTGCCTTCGGAGGGCAAATTGACTGTCTCAGGATAGCACTGGCAGTTTCTTTCCGCCTGCAACCAGAAGAAGAATTGCGGGAACTCGGCGCAGCGAGTCCCGAAGGAAGCCGTCCAATGACTGGTGGCTCAATCTCAATTTATTCCATACCGAGACACTTTCAGGAGATAGTGACACTATCATAGTGCCCTAAATGCCTTTTGGAGCCCGACCTATTGAATGCGGCCTGTTTAGAAGGCTACACATCGACTCCAGTATACTTCCATTGAAAGTTCGCGTCGCTGGATTCCTTATGTAGAAGAGGATATCTGCCATATTCCGGGAATATCCCGGAATATGGAGTTGCACACCTTGCCAACGCTACCTTGGAGGATACCGAACCCAACATTTTTCAAAGAAGGTGAGTCGTGTATATTGGATCTGCCGTCCAATATGGATGAACTTTCATCAACCTCGTCACTGTCGAGTCGCTAGACTTAAAGCCATCACAAAGCATCGTCAGCGCTTCAATGATGACGATCAACTTGTCTCTGAGTGTAGTGATCCACCTAGCAGTCTGCCAAGGGCGAAGGTTTACGGTCTGCACATTGCCTGATGCGACAGCTATCAAGTCCATGACATCTAAGGCGATCAAAAACTTGACCATCTAGTCGCTACGCACAATAGTAGCACTCTTATCGATATGAACGAGTAGAGGGTAGTTCAAAGAGAAGTTTTTATACCCGGCACTCGAGCTCGCCCACCTAGTTGATATGAAGCCAACTGGAGTATGAGAATCTCATAACGAGATGGCAGCCTTTTTTCAATGAGGCTTTCTGTTATGTCTTTCAGTAGGCAACTCTATCTGATGATTGAGATGACGGATCATCGCTCTCTACGGTGCGGCTCGCCTCTTGGATACTATCGCTGACGGACATCTGCTCCTCCTGCATAGGCTCGAAACTTGTCACGAATGGCAATTAAAGCTCTCAGTCACAGTCCATGCCTGTCTTGGGGGGAATGTAATCAATTCGCCAATCTTCTAACTTGATTCATTCTCGCCGCGGCCGATGAGCCCACCCTTTAGTTCAACTGCTAGATCGAGCGTCAGCTTCGGATTCTCGATGCGCCATGGATGCACCAGCTCATACCTCCGCCTCAGCCTTTAACTCCGCCTGCATCGAGAAAGCGTCTCGCTCACCAACCATTGGTCTCAGTTTCTGAGTTGTCGTATTCTGTCGAGAACCAGCCAAGGAAAGTCTCCTAGGCTCAGGGCTATCGGGGCATACAGTTCTGACTATGATGACCACTTGCTCAAGTCCCTCAAGAACTCTCGTCTCGTCAACTATAATGAAGAAGGCACCGTAGTTCAAATGCCATGGACTTATTTTGAGAACTAGTAGAACCTGATAGTCGCATATTTCTAGGAGAGTTATTAGTGTCATAGTGTCCGAAGTCCTTGGAGAATGGGAATGGCACCTCGGAAGTCCGGGACTTCATGTATCGAACTGGTGACTCAACCTTAGCTGCTTCTGATTGATTTCGGTTGGCCATCTGATCATAGCTTTTAGCTTTTATTTGGGTGGTTGAGTTTCTGGTTAACAGTCTCCCTCGATCCCAGCAGCTTCCAGTGCCCAGCAGAGGATGTCGGAGCCACCGAGCCTGTGCTTCAACCGTTTACAGCCGCAGCGACGACAAAACGCCTTTCTTAATTCATTGATCTCCGACTTTGTACACACATGAGAGCGTCAAATAGAAGAGTCGACTATCACTGCGATACTCTGGTGAAGGTGTATAAAATCACAAAACTCTGAGCACCCCCTAAAAACACCAAGTTTTGTAATCCATTATGAGTGCAAGCACTTCCCCGGGGGAACGCCGGCACTCTGATCGCTACTGCTGCAGTAGCAATCGGTGGTACTGCATCATGCAGTTTGCATGCGACCTGCTGAGCCAATACTCAAGGTCATCATCGTGATGTGTTTCAATAAGTTGAGCATCTGGAAGACACTGCTATCGCTGTGGCTGTCCCTGCCCGATGGCCTGTTCTGACACACTGTGGTCTTTCCAGTGTTCTTCCTTTTTAGGTTCATCCACCTGTGTCTGGCATGGTCGCTTCTCCTGGCAAGCTATTGGCTGTTGGCAGAGATCTATGACCCAGGCACGTCAGAGTCCATCTGGGCACTGACCAACTCGATAGTCTATTCGATAGTATCCATATTGGTGGTGTGGCTGCTATCAGAGGCGGAGCAAAGGTGAGAGGGCATCAGAAGAATTGCCGACATTTGTTCGCTCTTCAACTTGTACCAACCACATGCCCACTGAGCATTGCCCAGCAACGTGCCCACTAAGTACCGCTAATTTCATTGAATCTCCGTTCCTCCTCTACTACTGTGGAGGTGCGGTTGGCTTTGAGAGCCTCCTGTGGCCTTAGTGGGCTTGTATTCGAACGGTTTGATCCCACGCTGGGCATTGGCAGGTTCAGAGTGGCACCGGTCATAGTAGAAGGGTTCGTCTGGGCTATTTCCCTGCTGCTGGGGTATTCCTGGAAGCTCGTATTCACAGAGGCACAGAACGCAGTGATGGACACTGATCGATGGTAGGCTGGTGCTCGGAGTACGCCGTAACGGCCTCGCCGTTACCTCTCTGATACGACCCAGTCGAGTGCTGGTGCGTGCTTATTAGACTGGACTAATTTGGCAGCCGAGTCTCTTCGTTCTGAAACGGCGGACGATACTTTCCAAGTGCTGGAGACGCCTCCCGTGATTTCCATTAGCGCTTCCACGATCGCGTTTCTCACTATGTTCATTCCTGAGACCGCTCTAGAAACTCAGGGGAGGTCCATTGAGCGCCCCCTTCCCTGCATCTGTAGACTGGCTGATCAAGTCTCTTGTCTTTATCCTCAGGGGCCTTCGAATACTGACTAGTGTAATGAACTTTGGTCTGATGGTGCCGGTTTACTTCCGCTACATCCTTCCCAAGATGGACCCGCCAAGTCCTGTGATAGACCAAGAGGCGCAGACCTCGGATTGGATGATACTCCGATCACGCAGCGCTCTTTGGTGATGCAGCTTCTGACTCGCCCTGTTCATGACAACCATTTTGTATATGACAACTTTGCTCAGTCTAATAAAACGTTTCTAGCTGTTATAATTCAGCCATTTTGGAGTTGTCAGGGAGCATAATCGATCAAGTTGGCGCGCGCGTAGTTGGTTGGATATTGCCTATTGAAATCTACTATGTTGGGCAATCAGCCCGTGGTAATCGACAATGGCAGTGGCTGCATAAAAGCAGGCTTTTCCGGAGAAAACTCCCCTCAAGCAAGGATCCCTCCCGAAGGAGCTTTCGTCATCGCACGGCAGTCAGGTCCAAATACTATCGGCTGTGGGGTACCCGAAGTATCGGAAAGTCATGGAGTCCGGTGAAGGGTTGTCGGAATTGACGAGGACGGGTGGCGGAAGCGGGAAGATCGGCGGCAGCTCTGCAGGATCTAAAGTGGAGTTCTCGGATATGTCTTGGGAGGTGATCGGAGGTGCGTTCGGTCAGGTCGCTGTTGTGGGCAGTCGGCTGGAGACCAGCGCCCGGGGCTTGCTGGACATTCAGTACCCTATCAGTCGTGGCTGTGTTACTGATTGGGATGGTATGGAGCACATCTGGCGACATGTGTTCAGCGAGGGCCTTAAGTGCCGATCTCAGGAGCATCCGGTGAGTGAAACCGGACGATGTCAGTCTCGATGGCAGCGAAGCTTCGAGAGCTCAGTTCTGCTTCAACGGTATTTGGAATGAACTTGCGTCCTGTATTATTATGGCGGCTCCCAGTAGTTTTCGGCTGAAGTTTTGTGATCCGGTTGGCAGGTGCTGATAAGTGAGCCGCCGCTGAACCCGATGGTTCATCGAGAGAAGCTGGCGGAATGCCTGTTCGAAGTCTTCAAGGTAAGTTGCTCTAGCAGGGAATAGAACTCGGGACCTTCACATTCAAGTCCCTTTGCAGGTCCCGGCCATCCACATCGCCTGCTCCCCCTGTTCTGTCACTGTACGCATCTGGCCGAACGACTGGTGTGGTGCTGGATATTGGCGACGGAGTCTCGCAGGTCCTCTCATGAGCTGCGCACCTTGGGGTTATCCCCTGTCACTCAGGTCATGCCAGTCTACGATGGATATGCAGTTGGACATGCTGCTACTCGTGGAGAGACGGCCGGCAGGTATGCCCTCCTCTGTGGTCTATGGTTTGCTGGTAGAACTCAGGAATGTCACTGAATGGCTACAGCTGTCGCTAAAGAGACAGTGCGGTGTCAACTTGCTGTCCACCGCGGATCGAGAGGTGCGTCGCTCCGCTGTCTTTTCGGACATATTTCCCTCGAAACAGCGAAACAGCCCCTCGGTCCACACAGTCCCTGAAAGCCGTCAGGAGTACCTCTCAGATTGTCCGTACGATGAAGGAAGACTGCTGCGCTGTGTCACTCCATCCGGCAGTGCAGGGAGTGTGGCGCGGTGGAACGGAGTGGGAGTTCGATAAGGACCCTAGACGAGCTGGGGCTAAGCAGGCTTTGGACCACACGGTGAGTGTTGACGGCTGTCCAAGGACTAGCAATGAGCTTCTGTGGGGTAGCGGGATGTTGCTTCGCCCTGTAGGAGTGGTCGGACCCCTTGAGTGGGGCTAGCCGGCTACCCATGTGTGAGCTGTGCGCAGTAACTCACTCTTCGCCCGCCGCTACACTGCCCGCTTGCTTTTAACCACGCTCGCCCCAGGAGTTATATTCATCTTCTGTCAGTATGAGTTGCCTGATGGGTCGATTATTAACATCGGTCTGGAGCGCTTTCCAAGCCCCTGAGATACTCTTCAATCCTAGTAGGCTGTATGCCGGTGGGAGTCATGCAGAGGGTTTCTCGTCTCCTCAGCGATGGGGGCCTCGGCTGACCAAGGCGTCCATCTACTGCTGGACGAGGCAATACAGAAGAGCGATATGGACCTGAGACGGACCCTGCTGCAGAACGTCGTAAGAGCTCCCCTTGCTCACACCGTCCTAGTCTCGAAGATAGAACTCGCATGCCACTGAGCGCGTGCATTGCGGACATTGCAAAGTGTAGCCGTGTACCCCGTGGGGGGTAGTACCCGTGGCTTGATGTCACGCTCGGCGGGTCGGCACATTTTGCGGTATCCGACTCAGCTGAGGTGTCTGTGATCTTTGAGGTACTTGCTTGTCTGGTGATCGGTCCTGCTTTCCTTTTAGGTACTTGCTGGTGGGAGCACGCTATTCCCAGGGTGAGTTTGGCGTTGGCTGGTTAGTTCTCTCGGTGGAGTTGCTCTGAAGGTTCGGAGAGAGGCTTCCTGGCGGAGATGCGCAAGCTGGTTCCCAAAGACGCCAGAATTAAAATCTGCGCCCCTCCAGAGCGTGGGTCCCTTTGTTTCTATTTCGTGGCGCGCGACGTATGTCCTATAGGAAAGCTGTCTGCCTGGGTCGGCGGGAGCGTAGTGTCGAGTCTGAGCTCGTTCAAGCGGGTGTGGCTTACTCGGGAGGAGTACAAGGATGGTGGCCTGTCGGCGCTGCATCGGAGGACGGGTTGACCGCCGCCGGCAACCTCATGCTTCGAATTAGTGTGTTTCTTCGGTCTGGCTCGCGTTGTGTTGAGATGGGTGAATGGACGAGCAGCAGTCGGACTCTTCCGCTGTATCCTGAGTGAACAGAAATCTTCACCTCTGAGGGATTCCACGTCTCAGGTGTCCACGCCCATGTCCTACCAGCCCTACCACGATGAACCTACGCTGGTCGAGGAGTATCCTTTGCTCACCTCCTGGGGGGTGGCGGCTGGCGCCGCTGCTTGTTCGAGGACTCTCATAGCGCC
The DNA here is from genome assembly GCA_013115135.1 of Perkinsus olseni. Lineage (NCBI taxonomy): Eukaryota > Perkinsozoa > Perkinsida > Perkinsidae > Perkinsus > Perkinsus olseni. Next base: position 40,706 of record JABANP010000365.1, read on the forward strand.
GACTGAGCGAATCAGATGGCTTCCTCACTAATCAAGATCATCTACCCGATATCAAATCTGGCAAAATGAATCGCTACACCGGCGTCTGGGACTGCTTCTCGAGAGTGTGTAAAGAAGAGAGCTTCACTGCGCTGTGGAAGGGCAATTTGAAGAGCCTTGCGCGCTATGCTCCGAGCCAAGCCTTCAACTTTACCTTTCGTGAAGTCTTCAAGTCGACACTGCCCCAGTACAATCCAAAAACAAACCTGTGGCTCTATAGTCAAAGCAGCTTTGTGGCAGGAGCATTGGCGGGCACTGCGTCCCTCGCCGTTATCTACCCTATTGACGTCATTAATACTAAGTACAGCACAGACCTTAGCAGAGGTCGTGATAGGATGTACAAGAACCCACTGTCGTGCCTGGTCCAGACTCTCAAGAGAGGCGGCTTTGGCTCTTTGTACAGCGGGTTCGGCAACTCCGTGCAGGGTATTGCGGTTTATCGGGCCTTCTATTTCGGCCTGTACGACACTATGAAGGGCCGCTTTTTCGAGGACGAGAGAACAGAGAGCGTTTTCTGGCGGTGGGTCATGGCGCAGGTCTCGACTACTGTAGCGGGAGTGGTCTCTTACCCCTTCGACACTGTGAGGCGCAGGGTTATGGCAAACACTCAGAAGACGGGATTCCAGTCGGAGCAGCTCACCAACCCCTGGCAGTGTTGGAAGCATATTTTCCGTAACGAAGGCTTCAAGGGCTTCTTCAAAGGCTCATTTTCCACCATACTCCGTGGAATTGGTGGTGCGTTGGTTTTGGTTCTGTACGATGAGGCCAGGTTTATGCTGTATGATTAGCGATGACGCTATTGGCAGCGGCACTTACCAAATCTTTGATCGTGCTATTACTCCGTGCATCCTATTCTATCGTCAACGCCGTAGCACTACAGTAGTACGTCATAATATCAGTAGCGAGATTGCGCGAGTAGACGGGAGATTGATGGACATGTGCTCGAAGTCGTGTTTCTGAGGAGGGGTCTCATTCTGTGTTCGCTCTAGTTTCGAACTGAGCCGGTATGCGGATCCTGATCCGCGGATCTGTGCGACATCCGGTCCAAATCCGAATGCGCCTTTCGCAGTCGGTATGTGAACAGCTATTTTCGTGAAGAACAGTTACAGAGAACGAATTGGACAATATTTTTCGTAGCTCGTTCGGGTGTGTAGCACAGTGGTAGAGCGGCTGACTGCAGATCAGCAGGGCCTCGGTTCGAATCCGGGCGTGGCCTTCGTAGTCGGTATGTGAACAGCTATTTTCGTGAAGAACAGCTACAGAAAACGAACTGGACTTATTCTTCGAGGCTCATTCGGGTGTGTAGCTCAGTGGTAGAGCGGCTGACTGCAGATCAGCAGGCCCTCGGAACAAATCCGGGCGCGCACCTCGTAGTCGGTATGTGAACAGCTATTTTCGTAAAGAACAGCTACAAAAAACGAGATGGACTTATTTTTTGGGGCTCGTTCGGGTGTGAAGCTCAGTGGGAGAGCGGCTAACAGCAGATCAGCAGGTCCTCGGATCAAACCCGGGCGCGCACTTCGTAGTCGGTATGTGAACAGCTATTTTCGTGAAGAACAGCTACAAAAAACGAGATGGACTTATTTTTTGGGGCTCGTTCGGGTGTAAAGCTCAGTGGGAGAGCGGCTGACTGCAGATCAGCAGGTCCTCGGTTCAACTATGGGCGCGCCCTTCGTAGTCGGTATGTGAACAGCTATTTTCGTGAAGAACAGCTACAGAAAACGAACTGGACTTATTCTTTGAGGCTCATTCGGGTGTGTAGCTCAGTGGTAGAGCGGCTGACTGCAGATCAGCAGGTCCTCGGTTCAAATCCGGGCGCGCCCTTCGTAGTCGGTATGTAAACAGCTATTTTCGTGAAGAACAGCTACAAAAAACGAGATGGACTTATCCTTCGTGGCTCATTCGGGTGTGTAGCTCAGTGGTAGAGCGGCTGACTGTAGATCAGCAGATCCTCGGTTCAAATTCGAATGCGGCTTTCGCAGTCGGTATGTGAACAGCTATTTTCGTGAAGAACAGCTACAGAAAACGAATTGGACAATATTTTTCGTAGCTCGTTCGGGTGTGTAGCACAGTGGTAGAGTGGCTGACTGCAGATCAGCAGGTCCTCGGTTCGAATCCGGACGTGCCCTTCGTAGTCGGTATGTGAACAGCTATTTTCGTGAAGAACAGCTACAAAAAACGAGATGGACTTATTTTTTGGGGCTCGTTCGGGTGTAAAGCTCAGTGGGAGAGCGGCTGACTGCAGATCAGCAGGACCTCGGTTCAACTATGGGCGCGCCCTTCGTAGTCGGTATGTGAACAGCTATTTTCGTGAAGAACAGCTACAGAAAACGAACTGGACTTATTCTTTGAGGCTCATTCGGGTGTGTAGCTCAGTGGTAGAGCGGCTAACTGCAGATCAGCAGGTCCTCGGTTCAAATCCGGGCGCGCCCTTCGTAGTCGGTATGTAAACAGCTATTTTCGTGAAGAACAGCGACAAAAAACGAGATGGACTTATCCTTCGTGGCTCATTCGGGTGTGTAGCTCAGTGGGAGAGCGGCTAACAGCAGATCAGCAGGTTCTCGGATCAAACCCGGGCGCGCACTTCGTAGTCGGTATGTGAACAGCTATTTTCGTGAAGAACAGCTACAAAAAACGAGATGGACTTATTTTTTGGGGCTCGTTCGGGTGTAAAGCTCAGTGGGAGAGCGGCTGACTGCAGATCAGCAGGTCCTCGGTTCAACTATGGGCGCGCCCTTCGTAGTCGGTATGTGAACAGCTATTTTCGTGAAGAACAGCTACAGAAAACGAACTGGACTTATTCTTTGAGTTTCATTCGGGTGTGTAGCTCAGTGGTAGAGCGGCTGACTGCAGATCAGCAGGTCCTCGGTTCAAATCCGGGCGCGCCCTTCGTAGTCGGTATGTAAACAGCTATTTTCGTGAAGAACAGCTACAAAAAACGAGATGGACTTATCCTTCGTGGCTCATTCGGGTGTGTAGCTCAGTGGTAGAGCGGCTGACTGCAGATCAGCAGGTCCTCGGTTCAAATCCGGGCGCGCCCTTCGTAGTCGGTATGTGAACAGCTATTTTCGTGAAGAACAGCTACAGAAAAACGAACTGGACTTATTTTCGGGGCTCGTTCGGGTGTGTAGCTCAGTGGTAGAGCGGCTGACTGCAGATCAGCAGGTCCTCGGTTCACATCCGGGCGCGCCCTTCGTAGTCGGTATGTGAACAGCTATTTTCGTGAAGAACAGCTACAAAAAACGAGATGGACTTATTTTTTGGGGCTCGTTCGGGTGTGAAGCTCAGTGGTAGAGCGGCTAACTGCAGATCAGCTGGTCCTCGGTTCGTATCCGGGCGCGCCCTTTGTAGTCGGTGTGAACAGCTATTTTCGTGAAGAACAGCTACAGAAAACGAACTGGACTTATTCTTTTGAGGCTCATTCGGGTGTGTAGCTCAGTGGTAGAGCGGCTAACTGCAGATCAGCTGGTCCTCGGTTCGTATCCGGGCGCGCCCTTTGTAGTCGGTGTGAACAGCTATTTTCGTGAAGAACAGCTACAGAAAACGAACTGGACTTATTCTTCAAGGCTCATTCGGGTGTGTAGCTCAGTGGTAGAGCGGCTGACTGCAGATCAGCAGGTCCTCGGTTCAAATCCGGGCGCGCCCTTCGTAGTCGGTATGTGAACAGCTATTTTCGTGAAGAACAGCTACAGAAAACGAACTGGACTTATTCTTCAAGGCTCATTCGGGTGTGTAGCTCAGTGGTAGAGCGGCTGACTGCAGATCAGCAGGTCCTCGGTTCAAATGCGGGCGTGCCCTTCGTAGTCGGTATGTGAACAGCTATTTTCGTGAAGAACAGCTACAGAAAAACGAACTGGACTTATTTCTTCGGGGCTCATTCGGGTGTGTAGCTCAGTGGTAGAGCGGCTGACTGCAGATCAGCAGGTCCTCGGTTCAAATCCGGGCGTGCCCTTCGTAGTCGGCATGTGAACAGCTACTTTCGTGAAGAACAGCTACAGAGAACGAATTGGACAATATTTTTCGTAGCTCGTTCTGGTGTGAGCTCAGTAGTAGAGCGGCTGACTGCAGATCAGCAGGTCCTCGGCTCAAACCGGGCGCGCCCTTTGTAGTCGGTATGTGAGCAGTTATTTTCGTGAAGAACAGCTACAGAAAACGAATTGAACTTATTCTTTGAGGCTCATTCGGGTGTGTAGCTCAGTGGTAGAGCGGCTGACTGCAGATCAGTAGGTCCTCGGTTCAAATCCGGGGGCGCCCTTCGCAGTCGGTATGTGAACAGCTATTTTCGTGAAGAACAGCTACAGAAAACGAATTGGACAATATTTTTCGTAGCTCTTCAATCTCTCCTGCTCCGGCACCGGTATATCCACTGTACCCACCCAAAGCATCGCTAACTCGACGCTCCCACCCTTGGCTGCAGAAAACCAGACCATTGAGCGACCATGTGTATCCCAGAGCAAACGACATCCTACACAGCGGTCATGGCTTGCGGTGCAGCCATGACTACAGCCAATCGTGATTAGCCAAACCTCTCGCTCAATGGAACCTGCCCTCGGGCGGTAGAGGGTGGGAAAAAAAGATCGGACAATCTCAGACGCAACTAACAGACGAGTGAATTAAATAGGTAACATCACCTCGACTCTCAGACCTAGTTAGTAATGTACGATGCAAACACATGCCGTATCGTCAACTCATCATCGACATCACCCAGCTGCCAGATCTTGCCCACTTGCAAATCCTCCGTCCCCTCGCGCCGATCTTGAACTCTTAAGCAAGGGTCCTTGCTTTTCCATTCAATCTCTCCTGCTCCGGCACCGGTATATCCACTGTACCCACCCAAAGTATCGCTAACTCGACGCTCCCACCCTTGGCTGCAGAAAACCAGACCATTGAGCGACCATGTGTATCCCGGAGCAAACGACATCCTACACAGCGGTCATGGCTTGCGGTGCAGCCATGACTACAGCCAATCGTGATTACTAATCACGATTGGCTAATCACTGATTAGCCAAACCTCTCGCTCAATGGAACCTGCCCAAACCGAGCCCCCCCGGTTAACGCAGCCAAGGGTCATCCTCATCAAGGTATTCGTCTCTCAGCCAGTCACCATCTGTATCTCCCTCCGCCTGGCTCTCCCGGACTTCCTCTTCCCGTTTCGCTTTCACAGGTGTCAATTCACTCCTCGGCGCTGGCGTCATCCTCATCCCCAATACCCTGTACATCTGTTGGCGCGGCATGGCTCGGCAACATCGGTTGACCTTTCGATGACACGACCCTGTTTGGGTAACCTCGACTGTCCGATATGTATGACTCCCTGGCGTACCGGTCGATGCAATCACTACTCCACCGACCGAACTTTTTTACTTTGCTCCTATCAATTCCGGCCTCTATCATCCATTGGCATCCGCCTGCTCTCATACTATGCAACGAATATGATCGCCACTCCTGAACCCCCGCCTTTGATAGATCTCTCTTCAGGGCCTCCCGGAAGTATCTTTGAGCCCAGGGCTCCCCTGCCTCGTTGACGCAGAGTCGATCCGACGCAGTTCCACCCTGGATAGACCTGACTTTGAGCAGGAATTCGGCCGCTCGAACAGGGCATATCAGCTCAACACTATCATCACCTGATTCAAGTCTACCCAGCCGGCGTGCGGTCCCGCACTGCTGCTGGTCAGTCTTAGACCCTTTTATATATATTGATACACCTTCGGGGTCCACGTGGATGTCGCTAATGTTCACACTCAGCAATTCCTCTCCTCTTAATAGGAACCACGTCCCCAGGGCATAGCAAGCGACCCGTATCCTCCCGCTAATGCCTGCTGCTGCCGTAGCTAGGCTTCGCAGAACCTCTAACGTCATGGGTCTCGCCTGCCTAGGGGGAGATTTCACCGCCGCATCCAGTTCGGCGGCGTGGCCCGGTCTAGAGAGACGACGCGCCCGCTTGGCATTACCTCTTGCTGGCGATCTTGCCGCACTGGGACGCATTTGGACATATATGAACGACCCCAACCTCGCAACCGACGACCGATGGGGGGAAAGCCAACGCACCCACATGAACCCTTCCCACCATCAGTCACAAGGTTAGACCCCCCCGATCCGCGCAACTAGCGGTGCTAGTCTTAGACTAGTACCCTAGCACTAAGTCAGCTCGCCCTGTAACGGGCAGCCTGCTCACTCGGGAAAAAGGGAACAACCCTCAGCCCCCTGGCTGACCTGCGTGACAACTAGCCTAGCTGTTGCCACAGACAAATTCGCGCATGTTATAGAGGAATCCGACGTGAATAGAGGAGCCGCCTGCTACACTCTTTCAACGCAACCGTATCCTCCGATAACGTAAAAAAAATGCTGAAACCGAACCCTCCCACCAGAAGGGCAGAATGAAAGGAAACCCCTGCACAGCGACCCCAGTGAGGATCCGTCCGGACATCCTAAGCCAGCCAGCCGTCCGGAAACAACACGTAACAGTAATACTCAGCCACAATTAATTGAAGGAATACAGGGCGAGCATCCTCTGCCCCTTCAGACAGACTCACGCAATCATCCAGAACTTCTCGTCACGCGGCGGACATACGGTACGGCTTGCGCCCCTCAATTCCACCGGAATACCGCCAGAGGACAGAGGTGCTGCCATTCGGCTCAGCCTATCAGCAATACCGTTGGCACAACCACTAACGTGGGAGTACGACATCGAAAGGACTCTCATATCACAGGCGCACTCCCATGCAAACTCCGCCATTATCGCATTGACGGATGGGGAGCTAGATCTCAGCTTGAGCGCCGCACCAATTGCCGTCCGAAAGTCACTGCGACATAGTAGAGACACTGACAGAGGCAGCCGCTTCCTCCATAACCGCACACCAACCAGCAGGGCAAGCGCCTCCCACAGACCCTGATATCTATGATCGCCAACCGCGGCTCCGAACTTCTCCACGTCATGCTGCGAAATCGTGTCGTGGAAGTAGTATTCAATAGAGCCATCGATAGATAGAAAACCACCGAGGCCCCACGGGGAGGCGTCGACAACCAGCTCAGCCACCGGCCCCGGCTCAGATGGAAGCCAGTACTCCCTCGAAAAGAGCCGCTCGGACGCCTCCGCCACACGGTGCGCTCTCTCCAGGAAGCATTTGAACCACAGCAACGACCGCCGAACAGAGCTCACTAGGACCCAACTGGGGGATTTCCGACATTTACCTTCAGCAGCACTGACTGCCTTCCAGAGTGGTCCCAAGAGGGAATGGACGAAGGGGACCACTTGGCCAGACCAACACAGCTTGCCGCATAGCCGCCGAAGCAGTTTGGAGCAAACAGCAGGCCCAGAAGACAGAGCCTTCTCAGCCAGCTCCAACATACTTAGGAGCTTGTCTGACGGGACAGATACACGCAGGCAACTGCTCCTGACTGAAAACCGGAATCCGATCCATGTCAGGTTTGTTCCCCGTTGGAATTTGTGGTGGCTGTAGGGCAGTCCCAGAGCACCCCAAAGAAGAATAGGCAAGGCGAACAACACCGTTCTCCTCTCCGCAGACAGTGCATGGACTGCAATGTTGGGATCATCAACAAAGCAAGATATGCGGCCTTCACTTGGCTTATAGAGCAATTGCCCCCACCGGCACGCCGCGCTGGAATAACGGCACCAGACCAGGGGACTGGATTTCACGCCGAACATGAGGACGTGGAATAAAATCCAGACCCCCTGGAAGAAACAAATGTGAAACCTCCGCTCAGCCGAATTGATGGGAATCAATTTGAAGGCGTTCTGAAAGTCGGCCGATAGACACTCAATTCCCGACCAACCGCCAATCTCAGCCAGTTCGTGGACATTCTGAACCGCATCCGCGATCCTCGGTAAGACTATCCTCTCCGAACACTTCACCAACGTATTTGAACGGTTTTCCCTGGCATCACAGATAAGCCGAAACTTGGGAGGTGAGGTATGAGGTTTGGTAGCCAGGGCGATCTTCGTGACAACGATATCCTTGCTACCGACAGCCTCGCAGAGAGCATCCACGTTGTCGAAGAAAGAGCAGAACCCAGCCTGCCGTTCGTTCTTGAGCAACGCCCAAGTATTGTCTGGGTCGGACTCCGCGGAACGGTAGTTAGAACAGGACGTCGGGGATGCCGATACATGGGACTCGACCCAGTCTCTCCATTCGTCATCGGCAGGAGCGTCGGCCGTCGTGGACGCCGGGAACCATCCACCAGGAGACAGGTCCCTAGAAATACCAACAGGCGCTCCCTCGCGGAGCCACTCATGTAGATCAGAGTCGCCGTCACCCGCCAGTTCACCGACGATCCTCCACAAACCCGGCCTCAGGGGGGTGTTTGGATTGGACTGAACCTTGTCAGACGCAGAAGCCCGCCCGATTCGGACAATCGCATTGCGGGCCTCCTCAACCACTGACTCCGGCAAGGCCGAGAACGTACCATCCTCGCCTAGTGCAGCCTTGACGGCATCCATGTTTTTAGTAATAATATCTTCAAATGCGGTGCGTAGCTTGCTCATCCTCACACGACCGTCGGGGAGAAACTTAGTAGCGTCGTACGCACGACGGAGACCACTAGCATATTCAGGGATAGAAGGAGACTTAGTATTGCTACATGTCAACAACGGCCGGCCGTCGCTTTCGGCCGATGAATCATTAGTGCAATAATCAGTAGACGAGAGAACAGAAGGGGGGCCGCCGAAGGCCGCGACTCAGGCACGCCGCGCCCGGTTCTCAGGTGGGGCTCCCTCAGGCTTGCTTCCTGCCAGCTCGCCCTTCGATGCCACCGACGCTCTTGCCGCTGCTGCCTTGGGGCACAGGTTTCGACCGCGAGGAAGATCATGTCGGCCCTTACAGCCCTGGCACAGGTGGATGCGGCCATCCTTGCACTTGTCCCCTGTGTGACGACCGTCCTGGTAAGCATAGCAGAATTGCTGACTCACGTCCTTCGACGCTCTTTGCCTCGGGTCACGGCCTTTTCCCGACTTTTGGGGACCCTCCTTATCCGTGAAATGAAAGCGCATAACCTTGTGGTCTACGTGGCACCTCCAAAACGCCGCATCGTCAGCAGCCAATACGAAGCACTCACCCCACGACAGTTGGGGATTCGCGTCTCTGTATGAACCGATGTGAGAGCTCCGCATGACCTCATCGGCTTCAACCACCACAGACCAGTAGTCGCCAAAGGTCTCAGTAAGACCCTCAACTGCACTCTTGTAACGCTCGAAGTCAGCGAAGCTGCCCTGCTTCAGCATCACCATAGCATGCTTGAAGATGACGAAGCTTTCCCTCCACTGTGCCAAAGAGGGCGTTGAGACCGAGATCACTTTCGTCGGAACGCCGTCATCCAAAGTCCATCTCTTAGTCTTCTCCTCTCTCAGCCTCTTTCGCTGGCCCGGAGTCCACACTCGGAAATCGACGAACGGAGACTCATCCTCTAACAGTCGAGACTGGAGCGCCGACAGTTGTTCCCGGGTCGGGATCTGGGGAACCGGAACATCGCCATAAAGCTGCTTGAAGAACTTCAGACGCGAACTATAGTCCTCAATCGCCAACAGCGCGAACGAGCCGTCGTCAACGGAATCCACAAACAAACTCATTTTGAGGCGTTTGGGCTCTACCTGCTGTGCGCCAGATGGGGCCGCCCTTGCACCGCCAGCCGCCGGGGTGCCGGCCTCCATAGTAGTGCGTGACGCCAGTAGGAGCCCACACTGTTCCCGACAGAGATCATACAGCAGCATTACCTTGCCCTTCTGCACCGCATTGTCGAGGGAGTTTACTGCAGTTGTTACCGCTTTAGCGTTAACGAAGGCAAAATTGGAAATGAGCGGCATGCAGTCCTTCGCGCCGCCGAGCGCTACCGAGACCTTCTCCCATGTCTTATCGTCAACATCCGCCTTCCCCTTCAGATCTTCGATGGAGATCCTCGCGCGATCAACTCTGCCCATGAGAGAAGACTTGGACGACCCCGAACTCGATTTTTTGGCTGGATCCATAAAAAAAGATCGGACAATCTCAGACGCAACTAACAGACGAGTGAATTAAATAGGTAACATCACCTCGACTCTCAGACCTAGTTAGTAATGTACGATGCAAACACATGCCGTATCGTCAACTCATCATCGACATCACCCAGCTGCCAGATCTTGCCCACTTGCAAATCCTCCGTCCCCTCGCGCCGATCTTGAACTCTTAAGCAAGGGTCCTTGCTTTTCCAGTTCTGGTGTGAGCTCAGTAGTAGAGCGGCTGACTGCAGATCAGCAGGTACTCGGCTCAAACCCGGGCGCGCCCTTTGTAGTCGGTATGTGAACAGCTATTTTCGTGAAGAACAGCTACAGAAAACGAATTGAACTTATTCTTTGAGGCTCATTCGGGTGTGTAGCTCAGTGGGAGAGCGGCTAACTGCAGATCAGCAGGTCCTCGGATCAAATCCGGGCGCGCACTTCGTAGTCGGTATGTAAACAGCTACTCTTGTGAAGAACAGCTACAAAAAACGAGATGGACTTATTTTTTGGGGCTCGTTCGGGTGTAAAGCTCAGTGGGAGAGCGGCTAACTGCAGATCAGCAGGTCCTCGGTTCGTATCCGGGCGCGCCCTTTGTAGTCGGTGTGAACAGCTATTTTCTCGAAGAACAGCTACAGAAGACGAACTGGACTTATTTTTTCGCAGCTCATTTTGGGTGTGTAGCTCAGTGGTAGAGCGGCTGACTGCAGATCAGCAGGTCCTCGGTTCAACTCCGGGCGCGCCCTTCGTAGTCGGTATGTGAACAGCTATTTTCGTGAAGAACAGCTACAGAAAACGAATTGAACTTATTCTTTGAGGCTCATTCGGGTGTGTAGCTCAGTGGTAGAGCGGCTGACTGGAGATTAGCAGGTCCTCGGATCAAATCCGGGCGCGCACTTCGTAGTCGGTATGTGAACAGCTATTTTTCGTGAAGAACAGCTACAAAAAAACGAGATGGACTTATTTTTTTGGGGCTCGTTCGGGTGTAAAAAGCTCAGTGGGAGAGCGGCTAACTGCAGAGCAGCAGGTCCTCGGTTCGTATCCGGGCGCGCCTTTTTGTAGTCGGTGTGAACAGCTATTTTCTCGAAGAACAGCTACAGAAGACGAACTGGACTTATTTTTCGTAGCTCATTCGGGTGTGTAGCTCAGTGGTAGAGCGGCTGACTGCAGATCAGCAGGTCCTCGGTTCAAATGCGGGAGTGCCCTTCGTAGTCGGTATGTGAACAGCTACTTTCGTGAAGAACGGCTACAGAAAACGAATTGGACAATATTTTTCGTAGCTCGTTCTGGTGTGAGCTCAGTGGTAGAGCGGCTGACTGCAGATCAGAAGGTCCTCGGTTCAAATCCGGGCGCGCACTTCGTAGTCGGTATGTAAACAGCTACTCTTGTGAAGAACAGCTACAAAAAACAAGATGGACTTATTTTTTGGGGCTCGTTCGGGTGTAAAGCTCAGTGGGAGAGCGGCTAACTGCAGATCAGCAGGTCCTCGGTTCGTATCCGGGCGCGCCCTTTGTAGTCGGTGTGAACAGCTATTTTCTCGAAGAACAGCTACAGAAGACGAACTGGACTTATTTTTCGCAGCTCATTTGGGTGTGAAGCTCAGTGGTAGAGCGGCTGACTGTAGATCAGCAAGTCCTCGGTTCAACTCCGGGTGCGCCCTTCATAGTCGGTATGTGAACAGCTATTTTCGTGAAGAACAGCTACAGAAAACGAGATGGACTTATTCTTCATGGCTCATTCGGGTGTGTAGCTCAGTGGTAGAGCGGCTGACTGCAGATCAGCAGGTCCTTAGCTTCCGATGGTAACCTCCGATCCGGCCGAACCCTCCATCTTTTGGAAGTGTGCAATGCACACTGTGCATTTCCCGGGAAGCGTCAGAACATTGTACTCATTGAGCACCCGGCTTTGGAACTACCAGTAGATTAGCTGTGCGACCGCTCGAGGTTTCCTTGAATCGACCTCTGGTCTACTCGCCTGAGGCGAGTCACCTCTTAGTCTCGTAGGTGGTCCATTACCAGATTTGGATCAGAAAGAGGGGATAACGCCTGTCGTTATCCGATGAGCGAAGAGAACAAATATGATACTTCTGCAATTAAAAAACATATCGACCTTGAAAGCGGCATCGTTTTGGGAGATTAATACGGGCTATAGTCATGTCGGCTTTCGCTCTCGCTCGCCACGCCTAAGCTGTGGAGAAGTTAAGATTGAGGATGAGCGTTGCATTGCCTGGTGATCGTGCTGCCAGGATTCCGGTGACTGAGAATGGCTCTGCCTCTGGGTCGTAGGCTCTTAAAGATGTACTCGATCGGTAGTATGCAGTCTAATCGACCAGACGAGGACGATTCATATAAGCATGAAGGGCCTTCATTGAAGGCGGATACCCGAGTAACCAGGCGAGAGCCTGCACCTCCCCACTTCGAGGGAGTTCCTAGCAGTGGTGCGGAAGAGCTCGTAGGGGATGATCCTCAGGCTACACGTGGTAGCAGCCAGACCAGCATCGCAATAGACATGCCAGGGACAATTCGTCAGGATCAAGGGTCTGGCATACTCTTGGAAGTATCCGCATAATGCTGGTGCCCCTGGCTCAGTGATCGAAACGAAACCCAAACCATCAGGCGCTTTGCGAGCGAGCATCCCCGCGCTTTCGACTAGACTGGGATTGTCATGTACATCGCTTCTCGGATACACGGCAGCGTTCGACCATTCTCCTCGCACCGCATGCGATATTACAAACGCTATTCAACGTGATTCTGAGTACGTTCGCTATGCTATGGCGAGGACTGTCGTGAAAGACTGACTGAAAGAGCCTCAGCTGATGATCGCGGACGAATGAAATAATGTGTAATGGTAGTGTCGATCATTGCAGAACTGTGCTGAACGAGTAGCCGAATGGCAATGCTGAGACGCAAAATGGTGATTGAGTACACCGGAAGAGAAAGATAAACTGGGCGGCTACTGAGATACACCAACACGGGCACGCATGGTTCTAATGGCAGGGTCATTAATCTGGTCCGCAATTGCAGTCGACCCGCCGCCGCCATACTAGGCCCCGAGCTATCTGCAGCCGCCATCACCGCCATCACCGCCAGCGCCTCCATCTCCACCACCCCTCCTCCACCTCCGCCACCATCCCCGCCGCCGCCACCGCCGGGATAGCCAGAACCACCACTACCACCGCGACCACCGCCATTACCGCCGGCAGCGCCGCTTTCCCCAGAAGCACCCGCACAACCACCACGACCACCACGACCTCCACGGCCGGTACGACCATCGCTCCCAGCTTGACCGTCGCCGCCACGACCTTGCAGGAAGCGCCCACGGCGGAAGGAATCGCGAGGGGCATCATTCGACAGCATACGGGCGTCGGCGCCATGATCCTGCGCAATGCGGGGATTGAACTTTTTCACATCGGTGGCCTTTGGCACCTTCGTCTTGGACGAAGATAACAAC
>JABANP010000366.1:0-54140 GCA_013115135.1 Perkinsus olseni
CCACTGGTAAACTTTGCTTTTCAGCCATGATATTAAATGAAATGTTAACTAAATACAGACACAGAAGTGATCAGTGGGTCCTATCATGATTCATTGATTCATGAATGTTCCTACTACTGGTTGTGACTTGGATGAGCGAGGCTAGTAGTGTACACTAGCGATTCAGCTCGTGGTGTAATTGGAGACCGCAGCTCGAAGCTGCAGTTCTATTGTGTTATCCTGACAGTCGTAGAACTGTGGTTCTGTTATTTCTGCTTCCCAACCTCGCGCGGTGATTCCAAATTCGAGATGGCTTTCCTGGTGAGAAGGACGACGATCGTTCCATCGTCGTATTGTAGTCGAATTGACGAAGAAATGAAGAACCACGCAAGATTGAAATGGCCAGTGAGTCGCTTTATACAAACACAAGCTAGGCGAACGCAGGACTGCCTAATACGGCGAACTCGATCTTCTGTGAGAGCTTGTTAGCCTGAGCGCTTATACCACTCTTGACTCGAACGGAAGACCATGCGGGTCGTATCTCAATCACTCAAGTCGCTCGAATTCATCCCAGCGAAAAATCGCCAGTAGGACGCCGCACAAACATTGTAAACTCCTACAGTGACAGGTTGTTATAATCATGCATGAAGCACTCATATTGCGGACTCCCTCACAGCTGCCCCTACGCCTGCTGCGGCCGCGCACGGGAGTTCACCGATCACTTCCACTCAGTTCCAGTGCGTGTTCTTAGTTCCGAACGAGATGCTGCGGGACAATGCACATTTCGCTCGCCCTAAACTTCGCCACGCGATGCTCCCCCAGCATCTGCCCTCAACAGGCCTTTCAATCTGGACACCCTAGGGAGCGAAATTCTCCCCAATAGCACACCTGAGCAGCAGGCTCCGTGTCCGCACTGGCATCAGCCGCTCGCTATCATTGTGTAGTGCGTATCGCCCAAACCTAACTGGAAGGGATTCAGTACGACGCGTCATGTGTATTGGCGGTTAGCTGACCAAAATCGCACGAGCCTCGGTAGCTCAGTCGGTAGAGCGCGTGCCTTTTAAGCCCGTGGTCGTGGGTTCGAGCCCCGCCCGAGGTGATCATATAATTATAGAGTATAGACTCTGGGAGCGTCGTTTGTTGATTTTATTCTTACACTAGGAGTCAGCTAAGACGCCGCGATTTGATGAATGTGTTTGCGGCTCTTCTGCCACTAGATTACCTGGATTTACAGGTGACTTTCCATTCCCGGTTTATCGGGCTTAATGGCGACCTCCGAAGCGCCTACGGTGCTTTCAATGGGCGGATTCCCGTTCACTCCTTTGGAGATCTTGGAGATAGGCGTTCTAATGATATTGGCGTTGCCTTTCATCGTTATTGGAATCGCTGCATCTTGCATAGTACATTTGCTGCAGTATCCGGTACTACATGGAGGAGCGGATATGGGCCAGATCTTGCCAGAACGATGAGCCGCGAATGAGTCATTCGGAATGACAATGACCATAGTTCTCCCGTAGAACCCTCCTTAACAAGAGGTCTGAGCCTTTTCAGTTACGCGACTTGGGCTACACGCAGAAGCTGACCCCAGTGCGAGCCTCTCGGTCCGAGTGAGAATTGTGTTCCTAGTAGCAACATCCAACATATGATAGTTCTGATGGTTCAGGTACGCAGTGGTCACAGGGGCTTCTAAGGGACTGGGCCGAGATGTCGCTCTGAAACTTGGCCAGAGACGGATGGAGCCTTGTGATTGCAGCGAGGAACCCTGATCTTCTCGCTGACCTCAAGAGAAGTATTGAAGACTTATATGGAAAGAGACTGCAAGGTCATACCGGGGAGGAAATTGTGGGACAGGCCCGGCGCTCCCGCTTCTGATCAGAGCCACCGGTTTTCGAAATCTTTATCCTCCAATGAGTCTGTGGGAATCCCCTTTCCGCGCTCACTGGTGTTCAACAGGTCATTCCTGTCGCTTGTGATCTCGGCTCTGACGATGGGCGCCGCACACTCGAGAATGTCGTGAAGGATCTGCCGATCACCCTTAGTGGTTCTGAACGCCGGCTGTGCGTATACCCGAGACCTAGTCAATGTGTCAGAGCAGAAAATGCGTGATATGCTAGGTAGGGTTGGGATTTACTAGTAGACTACCACAATAAGCGGGATGCTGGTTGTTCGCTCTGATCTCTGCTGACCATCTCAGAGATTGATCGAAGTACTTTGCTCAGGTATCAATGTCGAGCAGCAAACCTATCTGTCTCGGTAATACATTAATTATTCGGGTTTCAATCGTGTAACCACCCGTCTCATCATAAACATTGTGCACACGATTTAGAAAGTTTCGCCTGCAGTGTACCAAGTTCATCTGGTGCAACCATTCGTCGTTGCTTCTCTTCCCCGGGGATTCACCAACCGCCCGACTCAGTTCGTCCCTCGTACGTTTTCGCCTGATATCCGGACGTTATGTGCATTTCAGTTATTTCCTCACACAGCACTTTGTTCCCGGTGGGCGAGGACGGCTCTGCATCGTCAGCTCCATAGTAGCCTATTCTCTGGGCAGTGCCAATTCCCTGTACGTGGGGTCATGCCGAGCATCAGATCAGTTCATCGGCCTCCATCAGATACTTTAGTGCTAAGTCGTACCTCTCCCAGTTCGGCCGTTCACTAGCTCATGAGTGTCGTTCCCTGGGCTGTGGGGTCTTGACCATCCAGCCAGGTAGATCGGTTGTGGGATAATTTGCGTTGAATTTCTCATTGATTGATCCTCAGGTGCAATGGCCGATACTAACTTCAGTTCCGCTGGGGACTGTGAGAACTCAGCGATTTTCAAGGTAGTAGAAGGCATTACTATTTCTCCATTGAGCCGTGATAGGCATATCGAAGGTTGAGGGAGGAGGAATACGGATAAAGTATCTTGTTTCAGCTTCCTGGCGCCCAGATGAGCTCAGCCGACGTCGCAGAGGAGCTAGTCAGGCGGCTCCAAGCAGATGGTACTAAACCGGGGTTGATTTTGGCCGAGCGTGCTCGTTTGGAGCGGACGCTCCCTGCGGACAGACGTCTTGTTAGAGTTACGCGATCATAGTAGACTGAGGTCGTAAGGTTAGTAGAGGCATTGTCGAATCGACAGTGGGAACGGAGGGTGTAGCACAAAGGATGGGGTCTCAGATGCCTCCGAAGCTACTGGTTGCCATACAGTTGGAATTCTGAACAAGATACTCGTCGCAGGGGGACCTTATCTCAGCGACAATCTTGCTGGGTTCGTGGCTAGGGTACGATGGGGAGTCCGACACTCGATGCGCATAGCCGTCCAGCATCCTTGAAGAATGCTTCCTTTGTGAGGAAATTTTCGTCTAAAGCTTTGCTCCGATAATATATGGGCCGCTACAACGGAAGCAGGAGTTGAGAGATCGGTGTGCTTTTGCGAGTGTCGCGATATGCTGGTGATCGGCCGTGGCCCAAATCGTGGTGTTGCCTGCTGGGTCCTCATAGCAGCGGTCTATCAATCCTCGTAGAACTACGGACTTTTCACTTAGTTTGTTCTCCTCGGTCCCGACACCAAGTTCGTCCGCAGCTTCACTGCTCGAGAAAGCAAATTGGTCGACCGCTGCCGATAGTCTTGCACTCCTCCTTGGGCAGCTTGTCTACCGTTTCCTTGCATGCCTGGTCTTCGAGTTCTAGTCGTTCACTCATGGAGGGCATCGGGGAAGGGGTGCACGAAGTTTCGGATCAGAGAGTCTCTTATAAACCGCATGGAAGGCCAGTCCTCTTCGTCATCGTCCGGCCACAAGCGGAGGAGAGAAGGGGAGAAGAAGAAGGATAGTCAACAGGAGCATTCTGGACACTCGGATGAGATGCGGGCGGTAGTACTTGCGGACCCTCGGAAGGGCACTGAGGACGATTATCGGAGCGTGGCGCGGTGTCTGATATGAGCTCACTGTGCGGTCGAGGAGTATTGAGACATTCGTTGGGGGGAGAGGTTCCCACGTAGCTTGGCGAGACTGTTGCAGATAGGAGTTCTCCTGTCTCTGATTGAGCTTCTCCAACGGGATTGATCGAGGCCGCTCTTGGTAGCTGTCGGGTGTGGCGTCGGTGCTGCTCGGGCGATCGAGGGAGGTTCCCTAGTTCGGGTTAGGCGTTGCAGAATCCACTCCTAGATCTCGAGGCGTGCATGCTAGTTCAGCTATCATTGTTCTGTGGGAGTGTAGGGTAGTACGACCTTTCCGATCAGGCGTTCGAGAGAGCCCGAGTAGAGAGTAGGCGGGCGTATCTCGACAAGCGAGAAGCAGACATAGAGCTCCTGCGAAAGAAGCAATTCCGAGCGCTCGATGATGTTTATTCGTAAGTGGAAACGGGATAGCGTTCCACGGTTACACGGAGTTCAGGACGGGAGCAGCTGACAAGCGCATCCGAGGAGAGCTCGAGCAGGATAAGTATCTTTACGATCAAGCTCTGCATAATAAGGTTGGTGCGTCGATCTGAGATGTGGGAACGATGGTGTTGTCTTAGGCGATGAGAGGGAAAGGATCTCACCGGCAACTACATGATGCCGGACGTCCAGGATGAGTTCGAGCAGAAGAAGGGACAACTGAGCCAGAGGGAGCAGCGGAGTTCAGGCTCTGACTCGGGCTAGGTCAGTTGTGATGGGTCTTTTACTCCGCTTTGGGTGGGTTTAAGGGCGTGTTCGTCGCTAAACAGCCCATTCCTGCCCGGCGGGAGCACTCTCAAAGTCACTTACAGCGGGGCGAAACACTTTTATTTGAAGCGCATCGCTGTTCACCGTTTTGGTGTCGAAGCTCTTAGCTCGGAGGCAGGCGGTTCTGAGCTGTTGCTTCTTTGGGAGACGGCCGCGAGAGGGAGGCGAGCTCTGAATTCAGGTATGATGATGATGTCGACAAATATGAAAAGAGTGAACAGCAACTTCTGGAGGAACGACAGATGCATGCAGGTGACGAGCGTCGCCTATGACAACGGCCGCTTGGAAGTTGAGCGCGTCGTTGACTTCAGGCACGTTCCGAGTGGGACCTGTTCGGGGCGAGGACAAGAAGGAGGAGGAAGACCCTTATCAGCTGATACTTGACAATCAGATCAAATTCGTCGAGTCCGAGGTAGTAGGGCGTGGCGGGACGCGGGATTGCTGAGGTGATGGTTGTGGGAGATACACGGAGGCGATATGAGCAGCGTGAAGCTTGAAGGTGATAAAAAGAGAAGTTGGCCAAGGTGAAATACCTGAAGACGTAAGAGTAGCTGGAGGTCAATCCAGAGAGCGCAGGAGCGATCCCTTGTATGTGCGTTTTTACCTCAGTGAATCCGGCGGCGTTGTTAAGATGGAGGATGGTGAGGTAGCGAAGAGCGCCCTGCAGAGGATGTCTGCAAAAGAGAAGGCAGCACTGATAGCAGAGGCGCGCAAAGTGAAGCTGCAGCATGACAGGTGAGCACCGAGGTTAGCGCGATGGCTGGGGATTGAGCACAGCGCGTGAGGAAGCAGTACTTTGAAGTATCTTCTGCAACCTCGTATCCTCCCTGTATCGACCTCTGGCCTTCGGCCTTCTTGTGGTGAATGACGAACCCTGGTAGAGTCACCAACCTTCGGTGTTGTGGTTGGTGTGGTATTCCCTGTATTGACTCCAGTTATTCTATAATAGTGGAATGGGCCGTTCCGAGCGGCTAAGACACTTGTGCCGAAATCCTGCTTTCTTGCGGTTCCTCGACGCATCATGGTGGTGATACTTAGTTGTCGCTTTTTTGCAGTCGCCCCTGTCGGTAAAAGCCTTTCGCTGTGTTTGCGCATAAGTGATAAGCATTCTTGTTTAGACGGTCATTGCCGATCTTCAAGTACCGTGACGACCTGATCGAGGCGGTGAAGAAGTACCCTGTGCTCGTCCTGGTGGGCGAGACGGGATCCGGAAAGACAACTCAGATGCCGCAGTACCTCCACGAAGTAAGCCATTAAAGTCGAAATATTCGAGAATATGAGATCAAAATTTGAGCTAAACACTAAGAATCGGAGGCGTTGAGTCACTGACATGTTTCGGAGCCTTTAGATTGTTCGCATTGTACCTTCTCGCTGAATGGTCGCGAGTAGTCCGCCGTTTTATCGTTGAGCTTGGAGGCTGTTGGGGCGTGGATCTTGGGCGAATGGGTCCTTTTTACTTAAGGCTTTGCCGCACTTTAAGAAGGGTGACGTGCTTTGTTGTAGGCTGGTTACACGAAGTTCGGCAAGATAGGGTGTACTCAGCCCCGACGAGTTGCTGCGATGTCTGTTGCTGCTCGAGTTAGTGACGAGATGGGCGTCAAGCTCGGTCATGAAGTTGGATACAGCATCAGGTGGGCAGAGACTTCCTATTCCTCAGCAGCTTGAAGCGTGCCCGTCATCACAGGTTCGAGGATAAGACCTCGGATTCTACCATCATCAAGTACATGACAGACGGTATGCTCCTCCGTGAGTTCCTGGGCGAGCCGGATCTAGCATCCTACAGCATCATGATCATCGATGAGGTGACCCAAGTTTTCGAAAGGGAGTTAATTCCGTGATTGCTCGAGTGGTTTCGTGTTCCCTCGGAGGGAACACGTCCCCAGCCCAAACTGTGCATGTTCAGGCGCATGAGCGTACTCTGCATACCGATATACTGTTCGGTCTGGTGAAGGACCTGCTTGCCTTTAGGAAGGACTTTAAGGTTAGTATGCGGCAGGCTGCTCTAATGAGCTCTACTTTCACTGTGATGTAGGTTATCATTTCGTCCGCCACCATTGACGCTCAGAAGTTCAGCATGTACTTCGAGAACGCACCCATCTTCAACGTAAGCTGACCGGCCCACTTGCTCCCTTGCTCATCTTGCAATTCCTACACTCTTTTATCGGGTACTTGTAACTCAATCGGGAGACCTTCTCTATGAAGCCTCTTGGGAGAGTTGGTAAAGCTTTGAGTTCAGGTGCCGGGCCGACGATACCCCGTGACGATCCATTATACGATTGCGCCCGAGGCCAACTACATCGAGGCGGCAGTCACTACCGTGTTGCAGATTCATCTCACGCAGCCACTGAATGGAGACGTCCTCGTCTTCATGCCTGGCCAACAGGTTGGTCCAGACAATATGTCTACGACGCTATTTCCAAGCGAGGGCTCACCTGTGTTGTAGGAGATTGAGGACGCGATGGAGCTTATCACTTTCCGGACCAGAGGCCTCGGTAGTCGGATGGCGGAGCTCAGAGTTCTCCCGATCTACGCCTCCCTACCTACGGACATGCAGGCTAAGGTGATTGCGAAACGCTTTTCGCGAGGTGCGTTGCGTGTATGAGCGTCCTTGTCAGATCTTCGAACCAACTCCGCCTGGTGCTAGAAAGGCGATTATCGCGACCAACATTGCGGAGACGAGTCTGACGATTGATAATATCGTCTACGTCGTCGATCCAGGTGAGGTGACTTGGAATAGGTCAGCGATTCTGGCCGGCGAAATCCGTCCGGCTGAGCAGCATTGGAGGTTTACTCGTGGTGGCTCGCGAATGCCTTTGCGAGAGACGGGATTTTTGTCATGCAGGCTTCTGCAAGCAGACGGGATACAATCCGAAGACGGGCATGGAGTCGCTGCAGGAGGTGCCTTGCTCCCGGGCCTCTGCTGATCAGCGTGCTGGCCGAGCCGGGCGTGTCAGGGCAGGAAAATCCTTCCGGTACAGCCTCTTGGGTTTTGTCTCCACGGTTTCATACGGGTGGCTTCAGGCTGTTCACGCGTTGGGCGTTCGAACACGAAATGGAGGCCCAGAACGCTCCGGAGATCTTGCGAACCAACCTCGGCGGAGTGGTGAGTTTCTCTATCACGTGCTCTGTCATTACAGTATGGGGCTTTCAGGTTCTGATGATGAAGTCCATAGGAATCGACGACCTTCTCAACTTTGACTTCATGGACCCACCGCCGCCGCAAACTCTAGCGAAGGCCCTGGAGCAACTCTACGCCTTGCAGGCTTTGAGTTCGACGGGACAACTGACAAAGTAAGGCCGACAGGTCGGACGATACAGTCCTCACGGTAAACTGTTTCAGACTTGGCCGACGAATGGCGACCTTGCCGATGGATCCCTGCATGTCGAAGGCTATTCTTGCTGCGGATAAGCTCAAATGCGTCGACGAGGTGAGGATGGTGACGCGGTTGCTCCTCGCTGTCGATCTTTATGCTCCCGCTTGTTTAGGTAATTGTTATAACGGCGATGTTATCTGTGGGTAACACGGTGTTCTTTTGCCCCAAGGATAAGAAGCTTCATGCAGGTCGGCCTTCCTCTGCGTCAGTGTGTGTGACGAGTGTCTTGTTCAGAGCAAGCAAGGAAGTCCTTCCAGAGCCCTGCTGGCGACCACTTCACCCTCTTGAAGGTGTATCGAGACTGGGAGGGAACGAATCATAGTCAGCATTGGTGCAACGAGAACTTCGTTCAGTAGGACTCGGGCGGGCTCTCTCCTCGGTATTCCCTGCTGCTGTGAAGGTATCGGTCCATGACGCGTGCCCGAGATATCAAGGAGCAGATCGAGCACTTGACGGAGTTGGTGGAGGTGGATCGGAGTTCGGATCCTCACAACATCAATGCGATACGAAAAAGCATAGCAGCTGGGTGAGTGGCCCTACCTCGATCGAAGTGCCTTTTGGAGTGACCAAACAGATACTTCTTCAACGCGGCTCGGCTGAATAAGAATGGTAGCTATCGAACGGTGAAGAGTCCTCACACTGTTGAGATCCATCCCATGAGCGCGATGTTCAAGAAGGCCGCCCAGGTTGTTATTTACAACGAGCTGGTAGGTGTCGTACGGATCTTTGAGTCAAAGTTGGGAGCATATACGCCGACCTCGTGGGGAGTTGTACCCGGGTCGGTTGGTTGTTAAGCGAGAATTTCAACCGCTACGCTATAAGGTTACTATGCACTTCAATGGCGCATCGTCCGTTCTGGCAAGGTACTGACTACGAAGGAGTTCATGCGTAACGTCATACAAGTTTTACCCGAAGAGCTGATGGAGGCCAGTCCGGACTACTACAAGGCTGAAGACTTCGGAGGTCAGAAGAACATCAAGGGGATCCCTAAGATGGCAAACGCCACTGCAGTCAGCCGAACGTAGCTTCTCCATCCTGCCGCGTTTCAACGTACATATGTGTCTGATACCATTGTTTTTCTGCGACTGGGGTTTCCCCTCCTGCTTGCGTGAACGCTCAATTGACCTCGCTGCTGGGCACCGCTAGGGGACTGTAGGCCTGAATCTTACCTGACTGGAACGGTGGCGTGGCAGTGTGTGTGAGGTGGATCGTAGAAGTGTTATTAGAGCTATCCGGAACCTCTAGGAAGCACCTCTGGCAGGAGGCGGTCAGCGTCTCGAGTCCAGCGTGACGCGAGGCTTGCTTGGGTGGCGCGCGCCGCGGCCCGCGTCACGGCCCACACCTGTCTCCTCTCTCTCGCTCCAACACTGGTTCTCGTCAGAGTCAAAAATTACTCGATGACGGAGAAAAGTAAAGTATCTAACACGAAACTTCTGCGTGCCACCCCTCCCCGGCTGCGGGTGGACTTCGCGATCGCCATGATGTGCATCTTTACCGACTTCCTCGGCGACAATTTGTTGGCCCCCGGTTATGAACTCTTTATAAGGGAGCACGGTATCCCAGGTGAGGGCCACTCAGGGTTCGGAACCGCCAGTCTATTCACGGGTGTCAGGTATGGGCTTCGGCCTCGCCGTGTCGATCATTACCATGTCGTACATAGTGGGAAGATGCTTCGCCTCCACCGTCATGGGACCTGTCTCTGATTATACTGGTCGCTGGAACACGCTGATGGTTTGCACACTGCTCCAAGCTGTTGGGTTTTTGTTGCAGGTCACGCTCTTCATGAAAGTCTGTCGAAATACCGTCAGTCATTTCAGGCGCTCTCTTGGAGTTTCTGGTCCCTCGTCGGCTTCCGCTTCTTCACGGGATTCGTCGGCGGAACAAGGGTTATTATCATCGTGTAAGCGTTCTCGTGACGGTGTTCTTGGACGAAAATGCTTCCGCAACTCTTCGTTAGCGGCGAGTTTACTCGACGCTTACCCACCTGCTCTCGAGGGTATGCTTCCTTGTGGCATTCGTGCGCTCACAACATCTTTTTTCGACACTACCGCTCGGGTTTTCCATCATCTCAGGTATATAACAGATTGGATATCCGAGCGCAACATGCTCACTTTTTGGATGTCCTTTATTCCCATCGTCTCCAGTGTCTCTTCATTCGCTGGCCCATTCGTCGGAGGAATAATCGCTCAGGCAAGCAGGCGCGATCCACTGCCGCGGCCTTGTCCTGGCCCGTTCTAGGGAGTGTTTTCTCAGGCGGACCAATCTCATCCTTGAACCCGGCTTACGCCGGTCTTGCCCTGAACGCGACGAGCTTCCTTCTGGTTCTGTTATTCATGAGGAAGTCTCCGAAGGACGCAGGGCTACGACTTTGTACATCTAGAAGAAGCGAGGTCGCTTCCAGCGTGTCTTCGAAACCGAGCAACGCATTCGGCCCTCTCGTCGAGTGGTGAGATGCTAGCTCGAAGACAAAAGTCTTCCACCTGGGCCGACTGATCATTCTCTGTTCTTAGGAAAGCCATCCTTCTCTGGTTCCTTGTCTGTGGTATATCCAGTGCAGGAACTCAGGGGTGGTCTGTCCTCCTTGTGACTATTCAGAAGGAGCTGGGCCTGTCAAGTCTCGTGCTGGGGTCTATCAGTGGATGGTGTGGTCTGATGATCATAGGTAGGGTTGCCAGCTATTAATCCGTATTACAGCAGTATACTCGTCTTTTCAGCCGGTCAGCTGCTGGTCCTCCCCATCCTCTTCCATCGACTCAAATTTTCTGAGGGCGCTGTTGTTGTCTTCGGCTTCGCACTGTCCCCTTTTATCATTATCCTTGGTTTCGTCACTAACCTCTGGGTGGCCATTGCAATCGGCTCATTATTCTCTTTGGGCATCCCCTTGATCATGACGATGGGCTTCGCGGTACGAGGGGCGGTCTCGTTCGCGCTTGAATAACTCATTTGTCGTGTGCGTGAGTTTTAATTACAACGCCGGCAGCACGGCTTGGACGAGCACGGATCAACCTTTCTGAGGGGGGTCCATTCAGTCTGCGGAATAGGTCCTCTTCATTTGCCGTAACCTGGGTGCTAGGTCAGTCTGGCGTCGATCATCACCTGCCTGGATCTCTGGCTCCCCAGTTTCGTGTCAGTGTGGTACGTTCTTCCACTCAGGTGTTCTCTAGACTCTGCGACCCATCGAGGAAGAGCATCATCATGGGGTTGCTCTCATTAGACTTGAACGTCTTCAAGATTATGTCGATTCTTTTGTCCGGAATCCTGTACGATAAAGATAAACGGACCCCCTATATTATGGTGAGCCTCTTCCTCACTGTCTCTGCCCTTGGCGAAACCGTATGCGCGGTCTAAAGTTTTTCCTCCTCTTCATAGGAGCACGCGGGTAACGTGTCTCAATCGGTCGAGTGAAGGGGCTTGAGCGTGGTTAAAATCGTCAAGAGCCCTTCGTCTCCTGTCAGTTATTCGGTCTGGTCGTTGTTGGTATATTTGCTGGCTTCGCGATAATGAAGGCTATGCCCAACGCCCTGAGGAGGAGAAGTCGGGTGAAAGTACTCCTGGCAGCCACCGAAGCCAGCAGACACCGGATCAACGACGACGTTGAGAAGAGGGTGAGAATACCGGCATCCCTCCATGCTCGTAGTGTTCGCTTCTGCAATGGCGTTTATCTTCCGATAGTTGGCATCCCTGGTCGCTTATTGATGCTCTTCTCCTCAGCGATGGCTCAATCATCGTCTGGGCTTCGGGAACGAGGAGCGTCAAGGGGACGCATTAGCGTTGCCCTCGGGGAGTGCATCCAAGGAAGAGATCGACGTCGTGCTAGATTGGGTCAAGTCCTGCGTCTACTTCACTCCTAGGATGGTCGCGGAGAACAAGGGGGTAAGATTGATGTGCTTCGTCCTTTCCGTTGCTCGGTCGCGCGAGCTTTTCTCCTCTCGGGATGCGACGGGGGCAAATCGGGGTAGCGCCGCAACGGCACTGCGAACCACTTAGAGTTACCGTGAAGCGCCAGTTTGTCTCTGTGCTCGGCAGCCGAACATCTCAGGACATCGTGCCGGACTTGGTGAAGTCCCTTCTCGGGAGATGGACCACCACTATGCTTGAACAGCATGGTTACGTGAATTGGTATGAATGCGATAGAGAGATCGTGATGCTACTGGAAGCAGGTGACGTGGCACCTACGAAGTCCTGTGTGTCTTGAGAGTTCTGTTCTTTACAGGCTTCCCTCAGCTACGTCTAGAGCCCCAGCATGCGAGGCTCATGCGTCTCCAGGACTTTTATCAGGCAATTCTGCATCACTCAGCCGCCTGCGAATCGTATGCGGATCCACAGTCTACAACCAAAGACGGTAAGGAGCCTTAGTAGCTCGTACGATCACAAGTGGTTCTCGTTTCAGTTCCAGAGCATCTCGCCGTTGCTGTCTCGAAGCTATCTCGCACGCCTCGCCAGTCTCCTACTCTCGCGATGCGAGTTAACTTCGGTCGGTGGTTGAGCCGCTTCTTGAACGAGAGAGGTTATCAATCTTGGCCGGGCTGGTTCTCGGACGGTCGCGTTATCCACGTTGTGCTGAGGAGCACGTTCCCTCCCCTTAAACGGAGGAAACGGGCTGCTCTACAAAGCCTCGCAGTTCTCTATGCTGCTGCTGGCTCACAAAGAGAGAGCCTGGCTTCGGATGCTCCCGGGGGACTGCGTCTGAGGAAGCATGTGGCGTAGTCCGATTTATGATGACTTGTGTCGTTGTTCAACTTTTATAGTATTATTTTCACTTCTCCGTGAAGGAGATGATCTTTCGGTAACGAGGATGTTGGTATCCGGGACAGAGGTTGACACCTGCTCAATATCATCGTGTCTACCCCTATTGTCCCTCCTTTGAGCTTCACTTTCTCGTATCAGCCGCATTGGTATGACAAGCAGATTTTTAGTTTATCTGGCTTGTCGGCTTCTCACAGCTTGCCCGAGTCAAGCGTAGTATATCACTTACCTCGTAGTTTTTTCTCCCACCTTTGGTTACCGGATTTGCGTTCCCTATTTCGGGCATCATCCTGATTTAAGATTCTCGGCACAACGCCGAGTTTAGATGAATCCCGCATCTGCGGCCACCTCTCCGCCAACGACTTAGTCGCTTCGTCATAGCTCGCAGAATGCGTTCGTTGTTCTAGCTCGAGGTTGTGCGGGCTCTTGGTTGTGGATTCGTACGGGAATGCAGCTCAGCCTTCGCTGGCGGGCGATCTGCCGGAGAATCTCTGCGGGTTTCTAGGTTAGGTCGATCTTCATGATCCCTCCCATTGCCGCTGCACTTTGGTAGGCGCTGTTGAACATGAATGTTCAACGATATCCACTTTCAATGGGTTTTGAAGTGGGATGTGGTACGCTTGATGCGAAGCATCTCAGCTGTTGCCTCTCTTCTATTGTTCATGCCGTGGTCCACGCAAGATAGCAGGCCGTGAATGGGACTTCCTTAGCGTACCTTCAAGGAGGATCAGCTGTGCACGCGTGCACAAGGAAGAGTCGACGCATAACGGCCCCATGGTCGCATAATTGTCCGGCCAGGTCTTCTCGGCGGATCGATCTGAGGCTGCTGTCGATCCGTTTCGACTCACAGGTTAGCAGTTATGGGAACTATCCCGACCCTGGAGTCTCACGTCCAGCGACGGGCGGCGCTCGTTTTGCTAGAGGAGGCTCAGCATATACAGAACAGCCTGAACCATTGAGTGTGTCCGAGAGTCTCTGGACCGGATACAAGGAAGATTGTGGAGGCAATTTCAAATATCACCTGTCATCAAGAAGCATGAGGCGGAAAGGCAGAAGGCCAAAACTCTCGGCAGGGTTGAACCTGGTGCGAAGTCGAATCACAGCGTATCGACGTAAGGGAGTACGCGTGCCAACGCCTGTAGGAATCTGTTCCTGCGTGCCATTGCGCCGAGCAAATTTGTCCAATTTTCTTTCCGAAGCATTTCGCGCCTATCATTCTCACAGGCCGTACACCAGGTGGAGGGTGTCGAGTCGACTGACTTTCTCTCATCGACCACTGCTAGTTCTAGGACTCTTTATTGAATGGCGCAAAAGGCCAAAGTATCAAACACGCAACTTTTCCGTGCCACCCCTCCGCGCCTGCGGGTGGACTTCGCGATCGCCATGATGTGCATCTTTACCGACTTTCTCGGTGACAATTTGTTGGCCCCTTCATACGAACTCTTCATTAGAGAGCACGGTATCCCAGGTGAGGGGTACTCAGGGTTCGGAATCGCCAGTCTATTTACGGGTGTCAGGTATGGGCTTCGGCCTCGCCGTGTCCATCATCACTGTGTCGTACATAGTGGGAAGATGCTTCGCTTCAGCCGTCATGGGATCTGTCTCTGATTATACTGGTCGCTGGAACACCATAATGGTTTGCACGCTTCTCACTGCTATAGGATTTTTGATGCAGGTAAGTTCGGATCGCTAGTCCTTTCCATCGGAGCCTGTCGAAATACCGGTTTTCGTTTCAGGCGCTGTCGTGGAGTTTCTGGTCCCTCGTCGGCTTCCGTTTTTTCACGGGATTTGTCGGCGGAACAAGGGTTGTTATTATTGTGTAAGGGCCCGGGTGTGGCTGTGTTCAGCTACAGATAGACAGGCGGGCTCTCAGCGTTGTTAGCTATCAGGAAGACCATTCGAGATGGTCAGCCTCTAGCTGCAGCATTCACGCACTCAAATGTCTCCTTCTTGTTCTACTACTCGAGTTTCCCATCAGGTATATAACCGATTGGATGACCGAGCGCAACATGCTCACTTTTTGGATGTCCTTTATTCCCATTGTCTCCAGTGTCTCTTCGTTCGCTGGTCCATTTCTCGGAGGAATAGTCGCTCAGGTAGGAGGATCTATGCCCGATCTCCCAGCCGATTCGAGACCTTCTGATCATTCTAGGCTGAGTCTTGTCAGGCCGACACGTCGGAGCCTCTGAACCCGGCCTATGCCGGTCTTGCTCTGAATGCGGCGAGCTTTCTCCTGGTTCTGTTATTCATGAGGAAGTCTCCGAGAGATGGAGGGTTTATTCTCTGTACATCTCGGAGGAGCGAGGTCGCTTCCAGCGTGGCTTCGAAACCGAGCAACATCGCTGGTCCTCTTGTCGAGTGGTGAGATAGCGACGTTCGTTCGGGCCGATCGAAGGCCAGAGTCTGTGCTCTTAGGAAAGCCGCCTGCCTCTGGTTTCTACTCTGTGGCCTATCCAGTGCAGGAACCCAAGGGTGGTCTGTCCTCCTTGTGACGATCCAGAGAGAGCTGGGCCTGTCAAGTCTCGTGCTGGGGTCTATCAGTGGATGGTGCGGTCTGATGATCATAAGTAGGGTTGCCAGCTGTCTGTCACTCCTACAAGAGTATCATCATCCTTTCAGCCGGCCAGCTGCTGGTCCTGCCTTTCCTATTTCATCGGCTGAAGTTCTCGGAAGGGGCGGTTGTTGTTTTTGGATTCGCTCTAGCCCCTTTCATCATTATCCTCGGTTTCGTCACTGACGTGTGGGCGACGGTCGCAATCGGCTCCCTATTCGCCCTCGGTGTCCCTCTGACCATGACGATGGGTTTCGCGGTAAGAGGAACAGGTCCTCCGCACGATTTCATCTCACCGATCTTTTCCTCTCTTGGGTCACTCCGGAGAGGTTGGGTGTAGTCTGGAGTCGCCTTTCGAGTCTAGGAATGTTCTCCTGAGTCTTCCCGACTTCGTGGTAGCTCATGAAATCACATCAGCCCGTCATGTTGTTCTACTCAGACATTCTCAAGGCTTTGCGACCCGTCAAAGAAGAGCTTGATCATGGGCCTGCTAGCGTTGAGTCTCAACTCGTCCAAAGTTGTGTCGATTCTTCTGGCAGGAGTTCTCTACGATGTGAACAAATCAGCACCTTATATCATGGTGAGCTCTACCGTAGTCAGCTTTCCCCTGCGGAAGCTTACATCGGGTCCGAGTCGTCCTGTCGTTCGGCAAGTGTGCGTCGCTGCGAGGAAGGTCGTAAGCTTCCGTTCAGTTATTTTGCGTGGTCATTGCTGGCATACTCGCGGGCATCGCTATGATGAGGATAATGCCAATGGCCGTGAGAAGGAGGAGTCATGTGAAGGTCGTCCTAGCAGCCACCGAAGCCAGTCGCTCCCGCATCAACGTTGAGAAGCGAGTGAGAATGGAAGCATTTGCTCGGTGCGAGTCCATCAATCTTCCAGCGTTTATATCTGAAGAGCTGCTCGTGTATGGGGATATGTATCTGCGCATTCCACTCGGTCGAAATCGTTCATCGTATATTTCCGTACTTCACCGTCTTTTCAGCGATTCCTCAGTCATCGTCTGAGCTTTGGGAACGAGGAAAATCAAGGAAGCGGATTAGCTTGCCCATCTGGGAGAGCCTCGAGAGAAGAGCTAGACGCCGTGCTAGGATGGATCAAGTCATGTGTCTTTTTCACTCCTAGGATGGTCGCGGAGAACAAGGGGGTGAGGTGACTGAGGAGATCGACTTTTCGGAGCCTTGCGCCTCAAGAGATGTTTTGAGGGGTGTTTCGACTCCTTCCTGTGCTTACTATTAGTACCCTGCTAACCTTTTGTCCTGGGATCTATATTTTCGCGCAAAATTTGGAGGGGCGAACCGTCGTGTGGACTCGCACTCGTGCTTATTCTGAAGTGTTGTCCACGACAGCCGAACATCTCAGGATATCGTACCAGACTTGGTGAAGTCCCTTCTCGGGAGATGGACCACCACTATGCTTGAACAGCATGGTTACGTGAATTGGTATGAATGCGATAGAGAGATCGTGATGCTACTGGAAGCAGGTGGCGTGGCACCTACGAAGTCCTGTGTGCTTTGCGAGTTCTGTTCTTCCAGGCTTCCCTCAGCTACGTCTAGAGCCCCAGCATGCGAGGCTTATGCGTCTCCAGGACTTTTATCAGGCAATTCTGCATCACTCAGCCGCCTGCGAAGCACATGCAGATTCGCAGTCTACTATCGAGGATGGTGAGAAGCCTCGGCAACTCGTCCGATCACAAGTGGTTCTCGTTTCAGTTCCAGAGCATCTCATGGTTGCTGTCTCGAAGCTATCTCGCACGCCTCGCCAGTCTCCTACTCTCGCAATGCGAGTCAACTTCGGTCGGTGGCTTGCCAAGTTCTTGGACAAGAGAGGGTATCAATCTTGGCCGGGCTGGTTCTCCGATGGTCGAGTGATTCACGTTGTGCTGAGGAGCACGTTCCCTCCCCTGAAGCGGAGGAAGAGTGCTGCTCTTCGAAGCCTCTCGTTACTTGCTGCTGCTTCTGCTGATAAAGCAGTGTGAGTAGCGCAGTTCCGACGTGCGTGGCGGACTGTGTTTAAGGGATGATAGGGCTATCCTTCACGGTTGCCTTGTCACTTCTTCTCGGTTTTTTCATCTCTATGTGGCCATATCTCTCGCCAGTAGGGATCATGGCAGCCGGAACAACGGGCCATATCGGCTCATTTTTGTGCTGGTTACTTTACTGTATGGATTACTATCGTTATACTTCATTGCTCTCTTATTTTTCACGGTTGCATAGGTCCGGCAAGTAGATTCGTTGTTCAGCTGTCTTGTCGGCATTTCAGAGCCTGCCCAGGCGCAGCAAAGTATGCTGGCATCATGCTTTTTTCACTGAAGGGGTTTTTGCGTTAACAATTCGATGGTTTTCAAAGACTGTCTGATGTCCCGTTTGCTAGGTATGCTCCAATAGTGGCTTGCATCGCGCATTGTTGCTCTAACGAAAATAACTTACTGCTTATTATTTTCGGCAATTCGGAATCGCTGCGGCGTGCCATTGCCTCGAAGCATTCGGCCTCTACTCAAACTTTTTGGCAGTGATCGACTCCGGCTGATCGACGAGAGTGAAATTCGGGTAGAGGAATTTTCCGCTCCCGCACAACGGAGAAGAAGACGTGGTTTGTGTGATAAGCCACTGGAGCATCTTCCGCACAAGCGAAGCTAGTGCAGGTATCCAAACGCTACTTGTTATCAATGTATGATGTTGGTCGTCTGGTGCTCACCAGACTGGCAGATTTTCGCGCCCTTCCCAGCCCAATCCCTCGATGTGGAGGTAGGACTAGAGCTCGTCTTCAACGATATTCCGAGGTAAGTCCGCAGAGAGACTTGGGATTGTATTCGTTGATAGACATTCTCAGTCCTAATAGTTGACCACTGACTGGAGTGTGGTGAGTCTGACTCACTGAGTCACAGTCTGTGGGTCTTTCCACAGCGACCACCGCCTTGTCGTTCGATCTGTCTGGCAGCTCATCGTGAGTTGCTCTCGTGTTCTAGGCTGTTCTGAACAGTCTGTGACATATAGACCACATCAGTTCTGCTGGGGGCACGCAATTCGCTTTGCCCTAGCTACCTTGGCCAGTCAGCTACATCTATCCGTCCCATCCTCTACGTCATAATGACCCAATGATTGGGATTTTCGCTGTTAGGGCACATTCGTAAACCTTCGAAAAGGTTCTATCGGGATTCGAACCCGAGTCGCTGGATTCAAAGTCCAGAGTGCTAACCACTACACTATAGAACCTTCGATTTAGTTGCTGGTACGATCATGGATGCTCCTCTAGGACGACCAACGCCTCTTGCCAGGAAACAACATCGCCAGACAGGTGAAGCCGAGCACACTGCGCACTCTATCTAGTTGACGAAGTGAACAGTACTTACGTTCGCTCCGTCTGGGAACGCACAGGCTGTCTTCTTTCGACCCTTGGCCCCGGGGTTCACACCACCTAAGGGACGATGGTTTTTCTGATGATTGTTTCCAGTTGGAACCCCTTTTTCGAGGGGTTTCATGGACCTTGTGGATCAGGTGTCGCGTTGCTAGCAAGATAATAGCGTGGGCCAAAGTCTTCCGGGGAGCAAGCGCCTCCGACGGTGCGGGACCGACACCGCTCGAATCAGGCGAGGTGCTGAGGACTGCACTTAACAGGGTAATTCTATCCTCGAGGTTACGCCTGTTGGCTCTTCCTTCTCAGCTGTTGCTTCCTTCTGTTGTTCATACTGTGGTCGACGCAAGATAGCAGGGAGTGAATAGGATTGCCTTAGCGTACCTTCAAGGAAGATCAGCTGTGCATGCGTGCACAGGAAACAATCGACGCATAACGGTCCCATGGTCGCGTAATTGTCCAGCCAGCTCTTTCGGCGGAGTGACCTGGGGCTCCTGGCGATCCTGTTGAACTGATAGGTGATCAGTTATCGAAGCTCTCCCGACTTGGGGTTCCACGTTCAACGACTGGCGGGCCGCCAGTGGCGGCGCTCCTTTGCTTGAGGAGGCTCCGCTCATGCGTCAGAAACAGCCTGAACCCTTGGGTATGTCCCAGACTTTCTGGACCGGCTGGAAGTAAAATTGTGGAGACCTTTCAAAGTGTCACCTGTCATCAAGCAACATGAGGCGGAAGGGCGGGAGGCCAAAACTCGGCGCGGAACCAGATCACATCGAAGCGACGTGAGGGCGCACGCGTGCCAACGACTGTAGGAGTCTGTTCCTGCGTGCCATTGCGCCGAGCGAATTTGTCCAATTTTCTTTCCGAAGCATTTCGCGCCTATCATTCTCACAGGCCGTACACCAGGTGGAGGGTGTCGACTCCCTGACGTCAGTAAGCATACCAGGGTAGCTGCTATCTGTCCTGTCGTCCGCCAACAAGAGCATCTATGAATATCGGATCGAGGGCTCATCTCACATCCGACTGGGGTCTTGAGTGAGGTGGACTCTCTGTGAGTCAGGCAACCTCAGGTACACTAGCAGTGGTCGAGACGAGCCCATGCTCCTTCGTACACGTTTAACTAGGCCTCGCGTCTTCAAGTTCGACTGTGTTGGGTTAAGCGTAGCGGAGGTGATCGCATACTTTTTGCCGCGCGCTGAGGTTCACGTCGTGGACGGCTTTGGCTGACTCTCTCTCATCGACCACTGGTAGTTCTAGGACGTATAAGCTCTTCATTGAATGGCACAAAAGCCTAAAGTATCAAACACGCAACTCCTGCGTGCCACCCCTCCCCGACTGCGGGTGGACTTCGCGATCGCCATGGTGTGCATCTTCACCGACTTTCTGGGTGATAATTTGTTGGCCCCTTCATACGAACTCTTTATTAGAGAGCACGGTATCCCAGGTAAGGGTCACTCAGGGTCTTGCGTTGCCGATGTATAATTGGTTACCAGGTATGGGCTTCGGCCTCGCCGTGTCCATCATCACTGTGTCATACATAGTGGGAAGGTGCATCGCTGCAGCCGTCATGGGATCTGTCTCTGATTATACTGGTCGCTGGAATACTATAATGGTTTGCTCACTGCTCACTGCTATAGGATTTTTGATGCAGGTGAGTCCAAATCGCTAGTCTTTTCAATCAGAGCCTGTCGAGATAGTATTTCGGAAATACCACCGTTTGTTTCAGGCGTTGTCGTGGAGTTTTTGGTCCCTCGTCGGCTTCCGGTTCTTCACAGGATTTGTCGGCGGAACAAGGGTTGTTATCATTGTGTAAGGGTCCAGGGGTATGACTACTAGCTGCTACAGTTAGAGTGGCGACCACTCAGAGGCCTCCGGAGTTACTAGCTATCAGAAAGACCATTTGAAATGATCAGGCTGCAGCTGCAGCGTTCGTGCATCCCAATATCTCTTTTCTCGTTCTACTGCTAGAGTGTGCCATCATCTCAGGTATATAACCGATTGGATGACCGAGCGCAACATGCTCACTTTTTGGATGTCCTTTATTCCCATTGTCTCCAGTGTCTCTTCATTCGCTGGCCCATTCCTCGGAGGAATAGTCGCTCAGGTAGGAGGATCTATGCCCGATCTCCCAGCCGATTGAAGAGCTACGGATCATTCTAGGCTAAGTATTTTCAGGCCGACACGTCTGAACCTTTGAACCCGGCTTATGCCGGTCTTGCTCTGAATGCGGCGAGCTTCCTGCTGGTTCTGCTATTCATGAGAAAGTCTCCGAGAGATGGAGGGTTTATTCTCTGTAAATCTCGGAGAAGCGAGGTCGCTTCCAGCGTGGCTTCGAAACCGAGCAACATAGCTGGTCCTCTTGTCGAGTGGTGAGATAGCAACGTTCCCTCTGGCCGATCGATGGCCAGAGTCTGTGCTCTCAGGAAAGCCGCCTGCCTCTGGTTTCTACTCTGTGGCCTATCCAGTGCAGGAACCCAAGGGTGGTCTGTCCTCCTTGTGACGATCCAGAGAGAACTGGGCCTGTCAAGTCTCGTGCTGGGGTCTATCAGTGGATGGTGCGGTCTGATGATCATAAGTATGGTTACCAGCTGTCTGTCACTCCTACAAGAGTATCATCATCCTTTCAGCCGGCCAGCTGCTGGTCCTGCCTTTCCTATTCCATCGGCTGAAGTTCTCGGAAGGGGCGGTTGTTGTCTTTGGATTCGCTCTAGCCCCTTTCATCATTATCCTCGGTTTCGTCACTGACGTGTGGGCGACGGTCGCAATCGGCTCCCTATTCGCCCTCGGTGTCCCTCTGACCATGACGATGGGTTTCGCCGTAAGAGGAACAGGTCCTCCGCACGATTTCATCTCACCGATCTTCCTCGCCTGGGTGTAGTCTGCAGCCACCGATCCAGTATAGGAACTTACTCGTGGTGTTGATAGAATGAGGCCTGCGCGTGCTGTTGTTCTTTTCAGACATTCTCAAGGCTTTGCGACCCGTCAAAGAAGAGCTTGATCATGGGCCTGCTGGCGTTGAGTCTCAACTCCTTCAAGATTGTATCGGTTCTCCTAGCCGGTGTCCTTTATGATGTGGACAAATCAGCACCTTATATCATGGTGAGCTCTTTTATCATTGGCTTTTTCCTCCTGCGGGACCATACACTGGATCCTATTCGTTCTGCCTCTTTCAAGTGTGCCTGATTGCGAGAACAGGAGAAATTGAGGAGAGAGGATTGCTCAGCGTGTGGGGAGAAAATGCTATCAGCTTCTGTACAGTTGTTCTGCGTGGTCACCGTTGGCATACTCGCGGGCATCGCTATGATGAGGATAATGCCGATGGCCGTGAGAAGGAGGAGTCATGTGAAGGTCGTCCTAGCAGCCACCGAAGCCAGCCGCTCCCGGATCAACGTTGAGAAGAGAGTGAGAATGGAAGCATTTTCTCGGTGCGGGTCCATCAATCTTACGGCATACGCTTCTGAAGACCTGCTCTCATCTATCGAGATGTGTATTTCCACATTCAACTCGGTCTTAGTCGTTTACCTGATATCACGACACACGAACTTTTGTTCAGTCATCACCTTTTGTTCAGCGACTCAATCATCGTCTGAGCTTCGGTAACGAGGAGAGTCAAGGTAACGCATTAGCCTTGCCATCGGGGAGCGCCACAAGGGAGGAGATCGAGGCGGTTCTGGAATGGATCAAATCTTGTGTCTTTTTCACTCCTCGGATGGTCGCGGAGAGCAAGGGGGTAAGATGACCGATGCTTTAGTTATTGGAAGATACGAAAGAGTGGTATCGCCACTTCTTTCCCGCTCACTGTTCGTATTCCAGCGATATTTTGACTCGGAAGATTTGTTATCACGGGGAGCGCAAGGGGGCGAACGCTGCGGGCTCGCGCTCGTGTTGATTTCGAAGCGCTGTTCGCGACAGCTGAACATCTCAGGATATCGTACCAGACTTGGTGAAGTCCCTTCTCGGGAGATGGACCACCACTATGCTTGAACAGCATGGTTACGTGAACTGGTATGAATGCGATAGAGAGATCGTGATGCTACTGGAAGCAGGTGGCGTGGCACCTACGAAGTCCTGTGTGCTTTGCGAGTTCTGTTCTTACAGGCTTCCCTCAGCTACGTCTAGAGCCCCAGCATGCGAGGCTCATGCGTCTTCAGGACTTTTATCAGGCAATTCTGAATCACTCAGCCGCCTGCGAAGCGTATGCGGACGCTCTGTCTACTACCAAAGACGGCAAGAAGCCTTGACAACTCGTCCGATCACAAGTGGTTCTCGTTTCAGTTCCAGAGCGTCTCGCCGTTGCTGTCTCGAAGCTATCTCGCACGCCTCGACAGTCTCCTACTCTCGCGATGCGAGTAAACTTCGGTCGGTGGCTTGGCCAGTTCTTGGACAAGAGAGGGTATCAATCTTGGCCAGGCTGGTTCTCCGATGGTCGAGTGATTCACGTTGTGCTGAGGAGCACGTTCCCTCCCCTGAAGCGGAGGAAGAGTGCTGCTCTTCGAAGCCTCTCAGTGCTTGCGGCTGCTTCTGCTGATAAAGCAGTGGGGAGTAGCGCAGTTTCGATGTGCGTGACGGACTGTGTCTGAGGGATGATAGGGCTAACCTTAACGGTGCCTTGCCAAGTATGATTTCGCATAGTATGATCATACATATCATACTATGAATTTACTTCTTCTCAGTTGTTTCATCTCTATGTGGCCATATCTCTCGCCAGGGATCATGGCAGCCGGAACAACGGGCCATACCGGCTCATGATTATGCTTCTCACTTTACTGTACGGATTACTATCGTCATACTTTATTACCTTTTCATTTACTCACGGTCGCATCGGTCCGGCAAGTGGATCCGATATTCAGCTGTCTTGTCGGCATTTCCCAGCTTATCCAGGCCCAGTGAACTATGCTAGCATCATGCTTTTCTCACCGGGGGGGTTTGTGTTGATAATTCGATGGTTTCTAGGTTTGGTATGCTCGAATAGCGGCTTGCATCGCGCATTGTTGCTGTAACCATAAAATGACTTCCTGTTTGTTATTCTCGGCAGTTTGGAAGCGCTGCGGTGTGCCATTGCTTCTGATCGTTTGGCCTCTGCTCGAATTCTTCTGTTAGGGAACATTCGTAAACTCGGCAGAAGGTTCTATCGGGATTTGAACCCGAGTCGCTGGATTCAAAGTCCAGAGTGCTAACCACTACACTATAGAACCTTTTAGGTTCAGTAGCTGGTACGAGCATGGATGCTCCTCTAGGACGACCAACGCCTCCTGCTAGGAAACAACATCGCCAAACAGGTGAAGCAAAGCACACGGCGCACTGTATTTAGTTGACGGAGGAACAGGACTTACGTTCGCTCCGTTTCGGAACGCACAAGCTGTTTTCTTTCAACTCTTGGGACCCGGGTTCACACCACCTAAGCGACGATGGTTTCTCAGATAACCACTTTAAGTTGGACCCCGCGCCGCCGCCCACGGTGCTCGTTGCTCCGTCACTGAGTGGTTGGTCAGTTGTGCTGCAACTTATGTCAACCGCTCGCCAAAGTACGAGCGAACGCCATCCTCTCCTATTGACGCCTCTGCGCATCCGCGTCGACTTTCTCATCGGCTTCGTCTGCATCTTTGGAGACTTCCTTGGCGACAACTTGCTCGCTCCGTCGTATGAGATGTTCATTCAGCGTTATGGTCCACCAGGTGAGACGAGCAATTTGCGCTCCCCAACATCCCATAGAAAGTTTTGATATTCAAGCCGGATGATTGAATCCCGGCGTGAGAGGCTCAATCTCATCGTCTGTCAGGCATCAACTTTGGCCTGTCGACCTCTCTCATCACAGCCGCCTACCTTGCAGGAAGAGGCGTGGCCGCGTCTTGCTTCGGGAGCGCAACAGATTACCTTGGAAGGTGGAACGTTTTGTTGTTTTGTACCATCGCCACAGCCATCGGGTTTCTCTTGCAAGTACGTTGTAGGGTCGGAATGACTGAGTCGCCGATGGATTCCCTCTCAGGCGCTGTCTTGGAGTTTCTGGTCTTTAGTCGGGTTTCGACTCTTTACTGGCCTCGCGGGTGGCACCAGGGCGGTGGTTGTTGTGTAAGCCTGTCAAATGACTCCCTGAGGAGGGAGGAGACCCGATAGCTATTATCTCTAGGTACATGTGTGACTGGATAACGCAACCAGCTCTGCTGAACTTTTGGATGTCACTCATTCCGGTAGTTTCCAGTAGCTCATCGTTCATTGGGCCTCTGATCGGCGGAGTGGTGGCTCAAGTAAGATCAGCCTGTGATAGTGCTAATGATGCCATGTTATGCTACTCATCGACAGGCTGATGAGAATAAGCCGCTCAACCCAGCTTACGTGGGACTCGCTCTGAACACCATGGCCTTACTTTTGGTTATCTTGTTTATGCGGAAGTCGCCTCTGGACAAGGACAAAGGGCCGCGGCGGTTCTTCCAACCCAGGTCGAGCAGCGCAGGATCGAAGGCCAGCGCGAAGCGGTTGATGAACTCTTCGGGCTCACTCGTTGAATGGTAGGACAGCTGCCTAGTTATCCCCTCTCGTAGTCTTAGCCTCTGAAAAGCCATGAAATCAGCCTTTCAGTGCCACGGTCCAGGTACGCCCTCAGCCTGCTCATTATTTGTACTGCCAGCGTCCAGTGCGGGCACACAGGGATGGTCAGTACTGCTCATCACAGTCCAGAAGGAGCTTGACCTATCCAGTATGGTGATAGGCCTTATAAGCGGTTGGTGTGGTCTCGCAGTCATTAGTAAGAACTGTCCGAGGGTTACTCTATTCTGTGAGGCTCCTCATCTCAGTCGGGCAACTTCTTCTGCTCCCCTTCATGTTGCGGAAGTTGAAGTGGAGCGAGGTCCAAGTGATGTTGTTTGGATTTGCCATATCCTCATGTATCTTGGCACTGGGTTTCATCTCCAATCTATGGGCTGTCCTCGTCCTTGGATGGGTCTTCTCTCTTGGGCTGCCTCTTGTTATGACCGTGGTCTTCGCGGTGAGTCCTGCCTCTACCTCGCTGCTGCTGACGCAGTGGGCTCGCTCCTCAGATGTTCTCGCGGCTCTGCGACCCTTCGGTTAAGGGGAGGGTTGTCGGACTGGTGGCGTTTGTGTCAAACATGACGAAGGTGTTCTCAGTACTTCTCTGCGGTGTACTGTACGACATCGCGAAATGGATTCCTTATACGATGGTGAGTAGAAGTGGGGCCCCTGAGCACCCCGCTCGACGCGCCTTTCGGAAGGCATTCGTTCAGTGAGAATAGTCCTGAGATCGATACTGTGATGTAGTCTAGCTCGATTGAGGTAACGTCTGATGATGAACTACGGGCTTGCCTAGTATTTGGAGACCCAGATTCAGAGTGGAGGCACGGACAGATTCACGCACATCCTCATCGTACAAACTTGTCCGCCTCATTCCAAAATTGATGTGTGAGCCAGAGCCGATCTGGGACTAGCAATACCTCGCTCCCAAGGAGAGATGGGGGCTGGGAACGTCCCGTACAGTCATGACCTATGACATGACACTCCTTGGTCATGCCGGATTGGGATGGCTTATTTTAGACTCATGACTGACCGATCGAGATGATTTCTCTGACTAGGATTTCGGCCCGGCAGGGACGTTCTTACGCCGGGCCAAATTTTTGTCCGATTCTTCGTGGTTCAGCTTGTTCTCGAGTGGTTCTCATCACTTCCTCTTCCTCGTAGTTGTTCGCAGTGGTGGTTTGTGGAATACTCGCGAGCATCGCGTTGATGGGGGAACTTCCGCGGGCCTTGAGCAGACGAAGAAGTAAAAGGCTTCTCATTGCGGCGACGACGAGCAAGACCACCCCAGCTGAAGGCGAAGAGCAGCCTGTCCTTGTGGAAAAAGTAAGTTGAACTGTGGAATTCCTTGATACTTTAAAAATGTGGTTGCCGTCGCAGCTTCGCGGTGCTCCCTGTGTACTCAATCCCGGGCTTGTGCCTCGCTACTGCCTCTGATCGAGGGCATTCCCACATTTTTTTCAACAGATTTTTGAAGTGGGAGTTATCGCCTGGCCTTGCTAGTTCTCTCCTGCGTCTTCAGCACCGCGGCCTGCCTCATCGTTTTGGGTTTGATTATGAGGATGAGCGGCAGAGTACACTGGGGATGCCATATGGTCGAGCGACTGCTGATGAGATAGAGGAAATCATCGCGTGGGCTAAGCTCGGATTCGAACGAAGGCCACGTCTGCCCCTCGAGAGCAAATCGGTGAGTTATTCGGCGGGATAGCTGGGACCCGATTTCGAGATTCTGTTGGGAGTTCATTCTGCTCTCGGTTTTGGGTTTCGGGAGGAAGGGCGGCGAATAGACGTCCGTTAACGGGTACTGGTATATCGAGATGGATTCCGTCGTGAATCGTTCAGGTCCTAATTCCGGATTTGGTAAAGTCGCTCCTGGGGAGATGGACCACGAAGATGCTCGAAACACACGGTTATCGCAACTGGCTGCTCTGCATCGACGACGTGTTCGCACTGCTCGAGAATGGTAGGCTTGGTTGTCACTGTTGGCGTTGGTTTTGTTTGATTCGCAGGATTCCCCTCTCTGCGCGCTGAAGGCTCCGAATGGCATCCCGATGAGCGCCGACTATTTGTTTTTTATAGCGCTCTGATGAAGCACTTGGCGGCTTGTGAGGGCCCCGACGGGAATGGTGGCCTGGCTGGGGAACAGGGTGAGCTGAGATCAAGCGAACTCCGCTAAGGAGTGATCACCAGGTGTCTTTTTTTGTTGTAGAACTGCAAGACGTTGCGTCTAGGGTATCTCGGCTGACCGCGCGCCCTAAAATTAAACCAACCGAGATGCACCGAATCATGTTTGGACGACGGTTGAGTGAATTCCTCGTCAACCGAGGGTACATGAGCTGGCCTGGCTGGTTCGCCGATGGCGAGAACCTGCACACCTTGCTCCGAAGCACCTTCCCGCCACTCAAGTCGAGAACAAAGTATTCTCTGCACAGCTTGGCAGTTCTCGCTACTTCTCCTGTTGAGGAGAAGAAAGTTTTTTGACGACCTTGTGCTCCTATCCGCATCGGAATTTCTCGACGCCTCCGCGTGTCCCAGCTCATCGGTCTTAGACCGAGACCGCTTTCTCGACCGTTTCGTTTGGGTACGCCTGAAAGACTGATGGTCTCCGCTCGAACTACGATGTTCGGCATTCGCTCCTTCGGGCAGCGACAATTGTGGAATTACATCTTTCCCATACTTGCGTTGGTAAGCCTCTAAAAGCCACTCCAGACTGGATACGGTGAGGCCTGTATTTGTAGGCTCGTGATGGTTCTGTGCAATAATCACGTCCGGTTAACTATTTGTATAACAATCTTTCCGACCATCGGTGCTTTTTTCCAATGATCGATAGGCTGTTGATTATAGTGCTTTCAATTTGGGGATGGACGGCTTCGATATAGTGCATGGCAAAATTGTGATTCCTCCTGTAGCGGTTCGCCTCTCGCCGGGAGGAGTCGCGCCGCTATCTTGGCGCATGTTGAGAGAGCCCTTGTGTGTTCTCATGTAGCTGCGCAGTAGTTGAGCTCTTTGTCTCGTTGCCTACGAGTCGTAGGAGGACTCGGATGATTCTAAGCAGACGTCCGAACCAGCCCTGAAGGCGCTCGTGTCAAGAAGGACGCGCGAGGGGGTCTGGCGCGGGAGGAAGACACATACCTCCGGCGGAAAGCGCGTCACGGTCATCGCGTTATGGCCGCTTGCCTCGCTACCTCGCCGCGCGACTCTGACGGAGTGGCTTTCCGGAAGCGGCACTCTGAATGCAACCTTGCTTTGCCGCGCCATGAGTGCAGGTCTTCTCGCAAGCCGCTCCATCATTTTGCACGGCCTAGCTTTTTTACCGATGGCGCAAGCTGATAAAGTATCTAACACGAAACTTCTGCGTGCCACCCCTCCCCGACTGCGGGTGGACTTCGCGATCGCCATGATGTGCATCTTTACCGACTTCCTCGGTGACAATTTGTTGGCCCCCACTTACGAGCTCTTTATAAGGGAGCACGGTATCCCAGGTGAGGGCCGCTCCGGGTTCGGAACCGCCAGTCTATTCACGAGTGTCAGGTATGGGCTTCGGCCTTGCCGTGTCGATTCTCACGATGTCATTCATCTTTTGGGAGATGCTTCGGCTCGGCTATCATGGGGCCTGTTTCTGATCACGCTGGTCGCTGGAACACGATAATGGTTTGCTCGCTGTTAACTGCCTTTGGATTTTTGTTACAAGTAATCCTCACACTTAGAGGCCGACGCTCTCGAGTTCATCGGTCTACCTCTCTCTGTTTCAGGCGCTGTCGTGGAGTTTCTGGTCCCTCGTCGGCTTCCGGTTTTCTCACGGGCTTCGTTGGCGGAACAAGAGTTGTTATCATTGTGTGAGTGTACATGTATGTGGTTGAAGCGTCCGCCCTGTCCCACAGCTAGATGAGATTCCTGGCCCCCAGCAGTGCTATTCAATAGGCGCTAGCTGTCGATTTGAATGATAGGATAATCGCATCATCGTTCGTTACCGTCTTCTTCCTCACTACTGTAGTCTCCTGCCATTCTAGGTACATTACTGACTGGATGACCGAGCGGTACATGCTCACTTTTTGGATGTCCTTTATTCCCATTGTCTCCAGTGTCTCTTCATTCGCTGGCCCATTTCTCGGAGGAATAGTCGCTCAGGTAGTGGCCCGGTGTACCGTAGGAGCCTCGCCCGTTCTAGGGAGCGTCTTCTCAGGCGGACCAATCTCATCCCTTAAACCCGGCTTACGCCGGCTTCGCCTTGAACGCGACGAGCTTTCTCCTGGTTCTGTTATTCATGAGGAAGTCTCCGAAGGATGCAGGGCTGCGTCTCTGTACGTCCAAGAAAAACGAAGTATCTTCTAGCGCGGCTTCGACACCAAGCAGCGCCTTCGGTCCTCTGGTCGAGTGGTAAGATACCAGCCGCATACCTGGAGCAGGTGATTGCAGTAGTCTCTGCTCTCAGGAAAGCCGTTCTTCTCTGGTTCTTAGTCTGTGGCCTATCCAGTGCAGGAACCCAAGGGTGGTCCGTCCTCCTTGTGACGATCCAAAGAGAGCTGGGCCTATCCAGTCTCGTGGTTGGATCTATCAGTGGATGGTGCGGTCTGATGATCATAAGTAGGGCTGACAACCCCCTTTGAGTATACTAGCTATACGACTGCCTTCTGTGTCTGTGTCTGCTACAAGAGTATCATCGTCCTTTCAGCCGGTCAGCTGCTGGTCCTCCCCACCCTCTTCCATCGACTCAAGTTCTCTGAAGGCGCTGTGGTCGTCTTCGGCTTCGCACTATCCCCGAGTATCATTATCCTTGGTTTCGTCGCTGACTTGTGGGCGACAGTTGCAATCGGCTCCCTATTCTCCTTGGGCGTCCCCTTGATCATGACGATGGGCTTCGCAGTAGGAAGGGGAATAAGCGTCTCCTCGTTGTATTCCAATGATTATAAATCCGATATCGGTAGGCCTCGTCGTTTCACATATTGAACGGCGTTTGATAGTCATGGTGCTCCCCAAATCATGGGTGTCCAAGCCTTCTTGAGGTCAGGGGCTCTCGGATTTTGAAGGTAACTCCGAAATTGCTGAGACACCTGAGAATAATTTCGCTGAAATGGCAATGCAGTCGGTATAAGGGACCGATTTCGTAGCTTTCGTGCGGTGATCAT
Source organism: Perkinsus olseni (assembly GCA_013115135.1). Classification (NCBI taxonomy): domain Eukaryota; phylum Perkinsozoa; order Perkinsida; family Perkinsidae; genus Perkinsus; species Perkinsus olseni. The sequence continues at coordinate 30,337 of JABANP010000366.1, forward strand.
GCTGTGGTCGTTCACTCTGTCTAACTATCACGTGGCCTGCCTCAGATCTTCTCAAGGCTCTGCGACCCGTCGAGAAAGAGCTTCATCGTCGGCCTTCTCGCACTCGATGTCAACATCTTCAAAGTTGTTTCCATTCTCTTGTCGGGAATCCTGTATGATATCGATAAATGGATACCCTATGTTATGGTGAGTTGTCTCGTGCCTCTCGAGCTAGTATGAACTCACTTCACGTCTTTGATGGCGTCTTCCACCGGGTGATGGCGATCGGCAGCCAGTCGAACGAGTCGCTCCTAGCATGCGATGAATCGACTCGTCTGTGTTCAGCAATTCTGCCTGGTTATCGTTGGTATAGTCGCGGGATTCGCGATAATGAAGGTCATGCCCAAGGCATTAAGAAGAAGGAGTCGCGTGAAGGTCATCCTGGCGGCCACCGAAGCGAGCAGATCTCGTGTAAATGGAAACATTGAGAAGAGAGTAAGGGTGCTGACAGGTCGACCCACTGGTCCGCGACTGGAGTGGCATAGTGTTGAGATGATAATAGAGATATTTTCTTTCGATGCCTCGCCCAATATTCCGCTTGAGCTAGGGCGGGGAAGCCCTCTCAAAATCTCGTCAGAGCCTCATTTCGCATGCTCCTGGGGGCGCTTGCGATCAAACAAGTCCGATCTCCCTTCAGCGATTCCTCAAAGACCGTCTAGGCTTCGGGAACGAGGAGAGTCAAGGTGACGTCTTAGCGTTACCGTCAGGGAGTGCCTCCAAAGAGGAGATCGACGCGATCCTGGACTGGATCAAATATTGCTTCTTTCTACCGCCGAAGATGTTCTCGGAGAGCAAGGGGGTAAGATGATTTCTCGAGTAGAGCACTCCAGTTTCGGAATGAAGCGTTCGGCAAGCAACTGTTTGCCGCGTAAGGTCAGGACTTGAAATGATTCTGAAGGACCAGTGGAAGGATCAGTGAGAAACACATTTTGCCTTTCACAGCATCGGCCCTGAGGAAGGCCGCGTTCGACTGGTGAAGAAAGCGAGAACGGGTGAGTCGCGGTGAAACCTTTTCACCGCGCATCACCCGTTCACCCGTGGTGAAAGAGGCGAGGAACACGGCTTAGCTTGACAGTGTCGAGTCGACATGAATACTCTTTTCTGGTACCTTCCATTATGAGGCCTTATAAGGAGGCACGAGAAAGCCCTCCCGCACGGAGGTCGTCAACGCCGCTCTCGAGTCTTGTATTGGATCGCGATTAAATTTCTTATTTGTCACCGCTGAATCGTTCAGGATATCGTACCAGACTTGGTGAAGTCCCTTCTCGGGAGATGGACCACCACTATGCTTGAACAGCATGGTTACGTGAATTGGTATGAATGCGATAGAGAGATCGTGATGCTACTGGAAGCAGGTGACGTGGCACCTACGAAGTCCTATGTGTCTTGAGGGTTCTGTTCTTGCAGGCTTCCCTCAGCTACGCCTAGAGCCCCAGCATATGAGAATTATGCGCCTTGAAGATTTCTATAGGGCGGTGCTGCACCACTCGGCCGCGTGCGAGGCCTATGCGGACTCGCAGGCTTCGTCTGCCCAGGAGAACGGTGAGAAGTCCTGCTGGCCGATACGATCGCTAGCGGTTTCATGTCAGTTCCGGAGTATCTCACCATTGCGATTTCGAAGCTATCTCGTCCACCTCGTCAAGCATCCACTCTCGCAATGCGAGTAAACTTCGGTCGGTGGCTGAGCCGCTTCTTGAACAAGAGAGGATATCAATCTTGGCCGGGCTGGTTCTCCGATGGTCGAGTGCTCCACGTTGTGTTGAGGAGCACATTCCCTCCCCTCAACCGGAAAAAGGGGGCTGCTCTGCGGAGCCTCGCGGTTCTTTCTGCCGCTAGTAGAGCGGAGGAGGAGGGATTGAGTTCCGATACACCCGGTGGATTGCGTCTGAGGAAACATTTGGCGTAGCTCAATGGCTGTCTCACGGATCATCCATGGAGCTTGGCGACTCCTGATCATCATGTCATCTCTTTCGATGCTCGTTTTGTTGCATGAGAAGCCTATGCTAGACAGAAGAATAATACTGGCTTTTCTCCATCATTTCATTTAGTGTGCCAATCATCATTGCCGTTTTGTTTTCATCTGCCGGCGAGGGTTGAACGAGCAGGACGTTAGTCCTTCCTCAGTGTCTTCACGGCAGTTCGCAGCTTCATCGGTTTGGGCACAGTATAGTTCGGATTTCCGATGATTGGTGTTGCCTTTGCGCTTGTGTCAATCGCTCGCGCGCACTTCGCTGGTTGCTTGCGTTTGTGTGAGGGGCCGTCGCGGCGGCTATCTCATCTCCAGTCGGATCTCGTGAAACTACGGACGTGTATTGTGGAACTTCCGCGGCGTGAGTAACATCAATTTGGGATATGAGAAAGTTGCGCGGAGGCACCTTCCTCAGAAAGAAGCCCTCTACGATCTGGTGGATTCCAGGTGCTCTCTTTGGAGTTGCTGATTTTTCGGGAGGTCCCGGCGCTCCATTCGGTCCTCAAGCCGTACGAGGGTCGCCACTAAAGTGATTGCTTCCGTCAGTAGCCACAAATGAATCTCCTGAGTATCGCATCATGAACCAAGCCTTTCGGGGCTCCTGCCTTTTGGGGCTTCACCAGGATGGCACGCAGGTCCATAGCGGATGAACGCAGCTATAATTCGGGCCCTGGGGAGCTGCTGTCTCCTTTTGTGACGGACCCCCGACTAATCACAAGAAGGGACACCGTTGGTGGCACGGACCGATTCGCTCCCCGAGGCTTGGCCAGGACGAGCTTGGTATTATCGGCGCTAAAATAGCACCCGTGCGGTTCGAACCGGCGACCGATGGTTGTAGATGTCGATGCGCTACGTCGCGGCTCTGCTGTACGACACAGAAGGTGTCCCCCTCGGCACGCCTCCGATCGAGCCGAGACCTACTCTCGGAGGAACCTGCTAGGAACTGACGCTGTGTGGGACATACCTCGACTGTGAGTGCATGGGGATAAGCCACATAGTGGCAGCGAGAACTAGTCACAGCAACCGAGAGTGATATCAATCCTTCACTTGTAGGTTAGTTTCTTCTGTTCATCGTCCCTGTATGTCCCGAGAAACAGAAGATACGGGACGAAGCTGCGGCATCCGTTCTTTCGAACCCCGAAGAAAACCCGCATGGACCTCCTCATCTGCTTGGGTTGTGTCTTCGCAGATTTTCTCGGGGACAATCTGCTATCCCCTTCCTACGATAGCTTTATCTCCGAAAAGGGCCCCGCGAGTAAGTCGGACGCACCGCCACCTCTATCCTCCCACATCGTGTGGCATGCAATCAGCCCTATCGTCGTTCTTTTGATCAGACCTGGAATTCGGAATGGCCACTTCCCTAATCACGTTGGCGTATATTCTGGGAAGAGCCCTCTCTGGATCCATTCTGGGCAGCATCTCTGACTTCGTTGGCCGCTGGAATATCATCGTGCTCTGCACTTTCCTAACTTCTGTTGGTTTCCTCTTGCAAGTGAGCTCCGACTCACCTTCTCAATCTAGCGATCTACTATGACCATGCCCTCAGGCACTGGCATGGGATTACTGGTCTCTCATTGGGTTCCGCCTCTTCACAGGACTGGTCGGTGGCACTCGTCCTGTTGTCTCAGTGTAAGCTCGGGTGAAGCGTAACAGTAGAGGCTTCGCAGGATACGCTTGCCTCGTCAGGTACATATCTGATTGGGTAAAAGCTCCGGACATGCTCACCTTCTGGATGTCCCTGATGCCAGTGGCATCGAGCCTTGCTTCCTTTGTTGGCCCTCTGCTCGGTGGTATTGTCGTGCAGGTAGGGGGAGGGCCAGCAGGCGAGTAATCTGTCGTGCACGAGGATCTCGCAGGCTGATGCGTTAGGAGTTGGTTCGAGTCATTGCGTCTCTACTACGTTCAGGCCGACACATCGGAGCCATTGAACTCGGCCTACGTTGGATTCGTCCTGAACTTCGCAGGATTCCTCTTGGTATTCTTCTATGCGGATAAATCTCCGCGTGACATAAGCGAAAACTTGAGCCCTGCGAAGCTGGTTGCAGTCATCCGGGGCAAAGCGTGTGAGAAGACCCCAGTGAAGGGCGAGGAGAACGATCCCGAATCGATGAGGACGCCGGGCCCGCTCGTCGAATGGTAATAAATGGGGATAACTGTGGCTTGCTAAGCCAGGCTGGTCTTACCTTACCTCGCCTTAGTCCAATTGGCTCCTCGTTCGCCGATAGTGTTGTCATCAGGTCTGGTATAATTCCCTTCATTATGGCGTGTGGCTTCGTCAACATGGGGACTCAAGGTTGGTCCGTCCTCCTTGTGACAATGCAGCAAGACATCGGATTCTCTAGTCTTGCTATGGGACTTATCAGTGGCTGGTGCGGGGTCTGGATCATGGGTAAGCCGAGAAGCTGCACCCTTGTCGTGACGGCCGTGCCGTTCGCTTGTTGTTTACCTCGTATTCTTTTCAGTGGGTCAATTGGCCTTCCTGCCATTCGCCGTGAACAGGCTGCACTGGACCATGGCGACTCTCATGGTGTTCGGCTTTGCGATCTCCACGTGTATCATAGTACCACCTTTCGCCGAGAACATCTGGGTTATATGCGCCGTTGGTGCCATTTTCTCCGGTGGCCTGCCTCTGGCTAATCTGGGTGCCTTCACAGTAAGTTGCAAGCTCCCTCTTCCTCAGCCTTCAGGTATCTCGTCATTTTACAGATGTTCCCACGCCTTTGCGATGTGGCAGTTAAGGGGCGTGTGATGGGCCTTACTTCGGTTTGCTCCAATATCTCCAAGTGCGTGTCCATCTTGCTCTGTGGTGTCCTCTATGATGTGAAGAAGTGGATACCTTACGCGATGGTGAGCTCCGTCCATTCTCCACAGTCTGGTTCCTAGCGGCTCGCCTGCGGAGCACTTGTCATGTGATGTTAGTTACTCGCTGTGATGATCCTCGGAGTTATCACTGGCCTCGTACAGACTCGTCTCCTGCCCAAGGCTTTGGACCACCGACGCCGCATGAATCTTGCTATAGCTGCTGCAAGAACTAGCAGGAGCCGAAACAACAAGAGTGATCTGTGGCTGAAGGTAGGCTGCTCGCCGCCCACAGTTCAACCCACGGTCTGCAGTCCTCAAGCGCTTCCCTCGCCTCCGGGAAACCAGGGACTTGACTTAGTTCTCTATAGCTCTGTTCTGATCCGGATGCTACGGCTCGTGACGGCGTGGATGCTTGGCAGTTGTTTCGCTTTTAGCGCGGCCTAAATGATCGCTTCGCCTTTCGACGCTTTGGAAGAACAACGGTACTACTATCTTGCGCCCTTCGGAGCCGTCACCGTAGCGGATATGGACGAGCTGTTGGAGCTGTCCAAGAAGGGCACGGACCGCATGCCACGGCTGTGCTTCCCAAGCAAAGCAGTAAGTACTCCTGGCAGGAGGGGGCCTCTGCTTTTAGCGGTTCTCAGGTGATCATACCGGACATCATGAAATTCCATCTTGGTTGTTGGACCACAAAAATGCTGGATGCACACGGCTACCTCAACTGGGACGCGTGCCCGAAGGAAATCGAGATGCTCCTCGAGAACGGTATGTTCCAGCAGCTTCTGCTACCCTCTCCTGACTCCTTTCACTGGCTTGTTCGGATAGCCTGTGTTCGTTATCTCGGTCGACAGTCGACGTCCATGTGAACTTCTCCTCAGGGTTCCCGTCGATCGAAGGGGGTGCAGGTTCGAGTTCGGACGCACGCCTGATTGCCTTCTATAACGTCGAGCTGGCGCATGAAGCAGCATGCAAGGCTTACAATGGAGACGCCTCCGGTTCCAATTGCCCAGGTGAGCGCTACTTCACCGATACTCCTTTTTAATCCGACGCTCGGAATTAGAATTCATAATATCACGTTCATCATTCAGGCAGCGTTAGGTCTCGATACACGTTCAAAATCAAGGAGTAGTGACGGGGTTTTCTGGCTGCCTCTTCGCGTGCTACTCAATTGTCGATAGTCAGCTCTCTTCTCTTCAGTTCCCGATTGGATATCCAAGGCTGTGTTCAAGCTTCGACAAAAGCCGGCCGAAGCGCCACTGCCGGGCCGTAGACTCGAGTTTGGCCGGAAGCTCAGCGATTTCCTGGTTCGACACGGCCATATCAACTGGGCCGGTCAGTTCGAGAAGGGTCTACTGTATCATGTCCTGTTGCGAAATACTTTCCCGCCATTGAAGCCTGATGCCCAGCGAGCTATTCGAAGCATGGCAGTGCTGGCGTCCGGGACAAGTGCGAAGCGAAGATCTCTCGACCATTCTGATGTTACCTCAGCAAATTGATACTTACGATCGTTACTCCCCATCCACCAGTGCTTCCGGTTTCGGATGCAACGGCTCCGGGGAAGCCAATTCCTTCTTGTTAAGAAGCCCTATTTGTGCTCTTCTACTGCTGTCCATACTTATTCAGCCCGCTTAATCTTCTTCCGTTCCGCTGCTCGCTGTTGTGTCTTTCGCATGTCAATTGACCACGGGGCGTGAGCCTTCCAAAGTGAAATAGTTTCATAGAGGCCCCCGTAGAACTCGAATGTTCGAGCGCAGAGTCGGTTCCTTGCCACCCCAACGATGTCTTCGCATGGGCCAGTCCACACGGCAGATGGTGATGATGGCGATCTCTACCAGCGCTTAGTGCTCCGGCGAAACTTGGTCAGCCCTGGACCATAGATAACTTAAGCATGGCCTTCCACTGTTAGGTCGAGGAACTGGTAGCTGACTTTATCGGTGGCTTCAAGGGTGACTATGTGGAAGCGATCGAAATGGAATTTTGCAGGTTAAACATTCAATAATCACCTGTCTTCTTTCTGCCTGCTGGTCCCTCGACCGGGCTCCCCCATTGTTGAATTGGCGTGATTAGGTTATCTCGGGAGACTGAGATGAGCCATCGTGGGGAGCTGTCAATCTCTGCTGACCAATTTCACGGAGTGAGAAGTCTTCCGGGCCTACGTTCACCTAGCTCGTTGACAACGAGCCGCTGCATGGTCAGATTGTTCGAGGTTTGCTTCGCTACGATGGAGACAGCGGTCTCAGCTCAGAGGACATCGAACTAGCTAAAACTGTCGCAGCAGCGAGACTGACAGAGGTGCGGCGTAAAGGCGATGCAAATGCTTCCGTTTTCAACTGTCGCCCTGCCGAGAGCTCCCTTCTCTATTGCCCTTTGAACCTTTCATGCTTCGACTATGCGCATGGCCCCATGCCTGCTCACTCTGGTCAGGATAGCGACCCCGCTAGCACCGGTCGAATTGTGTGGAGCAAGTTCCTAGATTACGTGATAGCCGCTGACGAGGTGCCATCATCCACTTGATGATTCTCGCTACGTCAGTTGGTCGCATTTCCTGCAGGTACTACACATGCAGGCAAATCGGTCTTCGTTAGCGCACGAATTTCGCCCATCTCAGCTCAATCATGCTGCCTCGGCGTAAGTCGAATTCTTCTGTTGCAGTTCTGCTCGCTTTCGACCATCGATGTGTAGTTACAAGCCCCTCGATGGGAAAGCAGTATTTCATCAAATAATGGTCCACCCTGGCGCAGCTCTGTCAACAAAGAAGCACCTCGTTATATTGGAAGAAAACTCCCGTGTGTCGTGGACAGTGAAGTTGGCGGCCGTCGCGAGAGGCTCGTGTTTTTGTTAGGCGTTTTTCATGTACACTCCACCACTACCGGGATGAGAGACAGACGCCTTGGAGAGATCATATCGTCGCAGAGTCACTCGAAGGAAGTAAGGTTACACCACGAACCGCGTACGCGGATGGCTACTCGCGCGCAGTTCTCGGTGTGACCCCTGGTGGAGCTTCAGCCGCGTTCGGACCTGATTCGGTTGCATACGTTTTTGCCTCGAACGCTTCTCCAAGTCTCAGGGCAAGAGCAATCCTCGTGGCGTGTCGAACTACGCGTAGATAATGAGGAGTTCAGGTCCTGGCTGCATGTATGCTGCGGTGGCCGTCCAGGTCTGGCGAGGACGACTCCAATGGTCGAGTCCTCCTCATCACTAGTGGTCTAGATAAGACATTGAGGTGGGGCACCGTTCTTCACTGTGGGAGTGTTGCCCCAGGAATGTCCTTCCGGCAGGTTCTGGGATGAAAACTTCACCAGAATCAAGATATGGGAGTTTCCCAAAACGTACATTGGCTCGCTGTGTTGGGCTGCTCAAAGGCACACTTTGTTCGGGGCGGATCATTTCGGGGACTGTGTCTATCAGTGGACCATCGCTTCATGGACAGAAGTGAGTTATTCACTGGACGAGCTCTAACCGGACGCTGAAGAGTCGGAGTGCCTAGCACTCCCACACTAGCTGGATCGCAGTTACGCACCCAGGAGACACCCACCACTCTGAGGCGAATTCATGCTGACTCGGCAGCACATAGTTCGACTATCAATCGAATTCTATGGATCGATCGTCTGGAAGCCATTGTTACTGCGGGGATGGACAAGTAGGCGGCTGATCGAGGCTCTGGGTGACCATGGCTCTCAGAAAGATCATTCTATGGGACACGATACAATGTCGAACTCTGTACGAGTTGAGCGATGCGCATACCAAGGGTGTCATGCATTTGGCGTACAGTGATGCGTCATGTAAGAAGCCATAGGGCGTCTGCTCTCGTGAGGAACTACATTGACTGAAACATACCCGATGCAGGATTCGAACCTACGACCATCTGCTCCGTAGGCAGACATTCTATCCAGCTGAACTAATCGGGCGTCGAGATGGTTGTGTAATTTACATCTACTGATACGCCATTCGAAGACAGCTCGCCAAATAACGACTCACACTCGCTGCTTGCATGTTGGTTAATACCCGATGCAGGATTCGAACCTACGACCATCTGCTCCGTAGGCAGACATTCTATCCAGCTGAACTAATCGGGCGTTGTCTCTAAATTTACACAGGCCGTCCAGTCCACCGCATAAACCGTAGTTCAGGCACTCTGGTCAGCGCTGGTTTCGACAGCGCAATACACCTCTGGGATGCTCTGACCGGGGTCAGGTGAGCTCCACCTACCGCGAGAGTTTTGATAGGAGGCATGTCGCTTAGGATGGGAAGCTTGGAAGGCCACAGCTGCGCCGTCACAGCTCTTGAAGTAGGCTGCCGCTGTGCTTGGAATGCACCGCCAAGTTTTTCCAGGTCATCGACTCCCCGAGTCACCACTCAGGTCGAGAGTGCGGCAACGATGACGCTCAGTGTCTGAGTGCTGATATGGGCGGCACTGTGGGGAGCCTTTCAAGATGCTTCATTCAGAAGCAGTTGTATTGGTCAGGTAAGGTTGTGGAATATCGGTGGACGTCAGTGCCTCCAGTCGTTCAACGCGGCGCATGGCTTGCTGAAAGGCGTGGACGATGGGCCTGTTGACCCTCGGTGCCTGGTGTTCATCACGCCTGATCTAGTCGCCATCGTAAGGAACGTCGACGGCTTGGGTGCTCATGTATACAGTAACTTCCACACGGTGATAATAGCGTCCACTGATCAGGCAGGACGACGTCTCTTGTTCTTCTGCCGGGACGAGACCCGCTTGTCAGCTACTTGCGACGCTCCACTCCCTCCACAGGCGAGTTTCATCCGCTAAGTTCTGGCTTGGGCCGTTCATGCTAGTGAGGTTCTCTCAGGCGGTCGCCATCAATGGTCGGCTGGGCCATGTGGTGCTTGTGGCAGACCGCGATGTCATCGTGTGGGACGCCCTTACCGGCAGGAGGCTTTTGGTGAGCCTTCGTGAGGCATGAACGGTTTCGAGATCATTACAGGTGTTCACCGGGGCAGCACCTTCCCCGATCTCAGCTATGTGCATGGAGCGCTGTGACGAGCGGTTGATAGTCCTAGGAACTGATGCCGGGTCTCTGGCCGTTTACAACTATGCCGTGATGGCTAAGGTGCGCTCCATCGTATAAATAGAATCCAACCGTGAGACGTAGACGAGGCCTCCGTCCAGTACCGATAAAAGGACTGTAGCTCGACTGATGAGCATCCCAGGTGAAAGCTCTGAGGAGCCACGCAAGAGCTATCAGCAACATCAGCTGGCTTGGCCAGCGTATCTTCTCACTGTGTGCGGGTCGCCAACTCATCATCCATGACGCTAGCACCATAACCGATAATGACGGGAGCCAGCCAGCGGCGGTCCTCAAGGTAATTGCCTGCCGTGCTCATCACGCGCGATGATCTCCCGTGTATCGAAGGTGCTCGATTTGGGAGCCTCTAATACTGTGGCGATCGACTACTTCCTCCAAGGCCGTCAAGTAGCTTATGGAACTGATGAGGGGATGATATCATGGTAGACCGCTCATGTTCATGTGCCTCCTTCTGAACGAATTCTGATGCGGTCCGAGCCCCTGCCACAGTATCGGTCAAGGTATCGCATCGACTCTGGCAAGCTGGAACGATGTAGAGCGGCGCCTCGGGCGCCCCAGATGAAGGTGCTTGCTGAGGGGTTGAGTCTGCTGAACTAACGAGCTTCCGTTCTTCCCCACAGGCCGATCCGAATGGTATCTGCCTGGTCAGCTACATGGGTGGTTCCCCGTCGAGCGACCAGCAGGTCTCGGCTACGCTCACTCTCAGTGTCGCTGGCGTCACTACACTGTTTGGCCTCCTCCCCATGGAGAGGTTCGAGCCGCGGCTGTCTTGGAGGTTCGCTTGGAGCAGCACAGCTGACTCGAAGACTCCGAAAGTTGTCAGCAAAGATGACAACGTAAGTGGCCCGAGTCCTCACGGGGTTCCTGGATCGCAGTCGCGCTGTGGCCGCTTCTGAATCCGATACGTGAGTCGTCAACCCGTAGCCGAGGGACCATCGCCTCCATCGCAGTCACGCCGCTTCGCCTTCCCCGATACTGCAATACCGGAATTACCATTCCTCCAGGCTCTTCAGTATGATCATCATCGAAGCTTTCGACAATGTCTGACGTTACTGCGATGGCGTCCTCAGGAACCTTTCATGATGATCTCGGCGGCGACTGTTGGCGAGGAGAATTTGTCCTCTATGAACTGCAGCCGCTCTGTCCGGAGAGCTATGACCCAGTCGTAAGAGGATCAGACCTTACCAAGATCGACCGATGCCGGACAGGGACGAAGGAGTGCCTGCGTCCTCGCCCGCACACAGCATGAAAAGCTCTATGTCCATGCACGCGGCCAGCCGTACGAAACGGGTCCTCTTCATAGCTAGTAAATGCGGTGCCGTTATGAAGTGGGACTGCACCGACGCCGTCGACGTAGGACCATTTCCCTTGCCCATCGCCCGGACAATCTGCTCCCCTTCCTTCAGTGGATAGTTGAGTCCGCCAGTGAGCTGCCGTATGCCAGCCCATCACGACCAGGCACTGGTTATTCGACTTGCGAGCCGCTAGGCCTTGAAGCACTCCAGCAGGTGTGTGGCCGCTACCAGCACGCCTCGACGGGCTCTCTCATTAGAGCGTTCGCCTCGAGTGGAGCTCTATCGTTCCGAATAGAGTGAAGGCTGAGCGCTTGTTGGTACACCCGTCTGGAGGGATGAATATAGTAAGACAACCCGCCGCCAGGACGCGATGAGGCAATGGTCGCCTTGCCTGTCCAGTTGCTCACTCTAAGCAATGGTGATCATACGCTGAGGCTGTGGGACTCAATGAGTGGAGACCTCATCGGAGAGCTTCGCCAGAGCGGCCCGGCGGCCGACCATTGGTGTTTGCCGCCAGAATTGACGATGACAGCGCTACAGAGAGTAGCCTGATCATTGCCAACTGGACTCTGCATGCTTCTACTCTCAGGATGTGATTGAGCAGAAAGCTCGCAGCCAGATAGCGGCAACGGCGGCATCTGGTCACCCTCCGGCGGCCGCGCCCTTCATTGGTATTCATACAAGGGTTGCTGGTAAGGTGGACTCGAGATGGTCCGCGCGTCGATTGGGAAGAGTGCTGTTCGAGGTACGGCCAAGACGACTAGAAGGACTAAGCCAAGTTTCGCGGTTGATGCTGTTCCTGTGTCGCCTGAGGACTTTTTGGAAGAAGAACAAGGGCCGCTAGAGGGGGGCGTCACCCGACCCCAGAGGTACCCACTCGCGCGACCCGGGATCGCCGGGCGATCATCGCCCTCTTCGATATCTAGTTCCGGGTAGCTCGCGCGTCTCCCTATATCAGAGTTGCTGTACTTGACTCAGGTTCGACCCACCCACTGTCCAAGCCGCTGATCGACTCGCAGCGGCTCTGAATTCTCTGAGAGGCATGTAACAGAATTAGTCGTCAACACCGTACGAGCGTCGATCTTGAGTGCTCGTCATGGTGTGGGCTTGTTAGCTGCCTTACAGTATTGTCATTTCCATGGCCCCTCCAACGCCTTTTGTACGTGGGGGCCTGGGTGAGCAACGGTCGCAGCTGATGTTGAGGTCCGCTTTCACTGATGCCCTTCCTGTGGGCAGCGGAGAAGTGAGCCGAGTTTATTAGTTTGGCAAGTCGAAATTCAGGGAACCTATTCAGAGCTCCTTCAAAGTCGGCCAGCTCGCCCACGAAGGCCGATCGTGCAAGGTCCCCGGTACCACCGCTGAAAATCCCTGCAGCAGTCGCTATGGAGATGTGAGACATCGACTATCCGTGATGAATTGATGACGGCCTCCTAGGTACGGCCAGTACTCCCCTTTGTCTGGTCGGAGGCTGCTGTCCCCGACGACGCCGCTTCTCCAAGGCAACTCTGCTCGGGAGATGTACACGGAGCTTTTCAAGCGTGCTGACGAGAAGATCGAAGAGCAGGCGGAGACGATAAGGAAGCAACAGCTTCAGTTGAATGATGCCAACGAGCGTTTGCGACGGGTGGGTGTGAGTCACGCTCCTGGCCCACCGAGCCTTCGTCTGCTCAGACGTCTAACGCGATTTGTCCCCCTCTATGTCTGGCCGAGCGGGTTGCCGAGGAATGCGACGAAGCTCATGAACGACTCCATATCGCCACAGATCGTATTATTGAGCTCGAAACCATCAACCGTAGGCTCACTGACGAGCTGGCAGCTCGAACCAAGGAGGCGACCAACCCTTCAGAGGTGGCCGTACCACTTGCTGTTGACGTTAGTCTATCGTTTTCAGTCATCTTCGATGACGAGTTCTTGGTGTTCTTCCGTTGAGGATACGACAGAGGGCATCGCGCCGTATGTTGTGCTCATACAGAGGCAGGGTCTTCCCCGGTCTCGGCCGTCTCCCCGGCCACTGCTTCTTCAGGTTCTGGCGAGCCCGACGAGCTAAGCGGTTGCTTCGGATCGTGAATCTTTGGAGTCGCCTCATTCGTCAAGCTGTTGTTAGTGCGCGGCGTCGTGAAGCTCTTCTAGTCCTTCGGAGGCCCGGGGAACAGGGAAGTCTCCATCGTGAGCGTTATGAGGCTCCGAGGGTCCCTCCGGAGGTGTTCACTCCAGTGGAGCTACCGGTCGTCCAAGGCTGTAGACCCTCTGAAGAAGCACAGCGACCATTCCGCTGCGTCCATTCCTACAGGAAGGTTTTCCAGGCTTCCAGCGCTGGTTTGCCGTCGAATGAGCTGCCGGATCTTCGCATGACGGAAGGAAGAGATTCTGCGAGTGCTGGTAGACGATTCATCACACCGCGAAAGACGACGTTGAAGTGTGCAAGCGCGAGCTGGACCGGTTCGAGCGCACGGGAGACCGGGACAGGTGGTTTCATTCTGTAGACCCCCTGACGAGTCGAGCTGGTCGGCCAGGTAAGAGATACCACTATGAAGGAGATATCACTGAACGACTCCCAGTGGGGCTACATCATCTTGCTACTACACCGAGGCGTGTGCATCCGGAATGGCCGTCCTCGGCTCGCACTGACCAAGATGAGCGTCACGGCTGGACAGCAGCGACACAGCGGCCCCCGAGGCTCATTGATGTGAGAAGCTCGGATCCGTTAGTTGATTTGGCTGGCACTTGGTAGGTGTTTATTGGTTCTATTTAGGTTGGGGAGCCGTCGAGGGTCGACAGGGCCAAAGGCGTCGGAACGATTATTTCTCTGAGGCACCTTGAATTCAGTCGATAGCTATATTGCATGAAGTATCAGTGTTAGGACCGCGAGGATGGATGAATAATGTTTCTCATCACTCTGAGATCGAGTCATTCCCTCCCTCAATTAGCCAGGCATCGAATCGCACGGTCAAGGCTAATTTAGCCTTGACCGTGCGATTCGATGTGGGGCAATGGCTTACGCTCGCATACCCTGTTTCGAGTATAAAGCGATAGGTATCATATGCTTGGACATGTTGAGAGGAGGCCCCTTCACGTTGATTTGCAGAGGCTTTGACGGACTTGCGGCGTCTTCGTCCCATAATTTCTCCAATCAACTCATAGGTTGAGACTCGTGGACAGGACCTATCTACCTTATCAGTTTCCGCGGATCTGGCCGCCCGTCTTCGCTCGGGTAGGCGGACACCATGTAAGTCAACCCCCGATCAGCCCGCCAAAGAAGATGACTATACGCAACATGCACACAGTAGTGAAGAATCGCCAGATAAGATATACGCAGAGAGTATCTCACAGAGTTCATTAAATTCATATATCTCATAAGGTTAAGACAGTATTTGTGGAGGAGTTAGTGTGATAGGCTCCTGTGTGCAGTCGAGCCATCAGTTCTCCTAGACTCCAAGCGTTTCGAAAGGTCCTTGAGATCAGCCTGAGAGGCCATGAGAGCGCTGACCAGCTCCCTCGCAGCAGCCTTGTTCTGAATGAGTCCGAAGTCGCTCAACATATCGACGAGGTTCCTTGCTACAGGGTCAGCCGTTGCGCTTTGGAGCTCCTTGGCCTCGTTCTCAACCTCCTTTGAGTTCTTCTTTGTGTCGGCCTTCTCATAGCCCATCAACCTATCGGCCACCTTCTGCATACTTGAGAGGTCGTCAAACATGTTGTTCACCAGCTGCTCACCGGATTTCTTGCCCTTCACGAAACCGGACTTGTTCAAGAAGTCGACCATGGCGTCTCTGGCTTCCTTCTCGGAAGACACCTCCTTGTGCATGCGTACAACTTCAGGCTCACTGTCAGAACGGCGGACAGTCTTCTCGCAGTTCACCGTCACCTCAGGCTTCTTATGCTCCTGCTTCTCAGCTTCGTCGTTTTTCTTGTCGACTGCCGACTTTTTATCCATTTTCACCGTCTCAGAATTCTCAACCTTCGAAGAGTCAAATACCTTGTCCTCAGACACCGCCTTCGAGTTCTTCGAAGCCTCTACCTTCTCCGGGACCTTCTTCTCAGCCTTCGAAGCCACTACCTTCTCAGGGACCTTCTGCTCAGCCTTCGAAGCCTCGACCTTCTCAGGGACCTTCTTCTCAGCCTTCGAAGCCTCTACCTTCTCAGGGACCTTCTTCTCAGCCTTCGAAGCCTCGACCTTCTCAGGGACCTTCTTCTCAGCCTTCGAAGCCTCGACCTTCTCAGGGACCTTCTTCTCAGCCTTCGAAGCCTCTACCTTCTCAGGGACCTTCTTCTCAGCCTTCGAAGCCTCTACCTTCTCAGGGACCTTCTTCTCAGCCTTCGAAGCCTCTACCTTCTCAGGGACCTTCTTCTCAGCCTTCGAAGCCTCTACCTTCTCAGGGACCTTCTTCTCAGCCTTCGAAGCCTCGGCCTTCTCCGGGACCTTCTTCTCAGCCTTCGAAGTCTTCTTGGTCTTCAACGAGTCGGCTACTCTGTTCATATCCTGATCAGCGGCTTCCAAGCCGTCAACCAAGCGCAAGGCAGACAGCGGATCGACGACATAGCCCAGCTCGTCAAGCAAGTCAGCTACCATCAGGGCGTCTGGTCCCAAAGGAGTAAAACTCGGGGCCTCTCCGCCATGCACATCGACAAAGATATCCATTACAGGAACAGCATTAAGAGTCTTTTTTCCTGCCTTTTCGGCTAGCGCCAAAGCATCCGATAAAGAGAGGTTGTTGAGGAGGCACAATTCACCACAGTCATCCATATAGAATAGACGATAGTCTCGGAACTGAAGCTCACGCCAGGCCTTCTCGACATAACCACAGAGCTGCTCATAAGTTTGGCATGCCTCTGGATCCACTCTTACGCGAATAGTCTGGGAATCGGAGTGCAACTTGAGGCACAACACACTTGCAGCTGATGACATAATTATACTATGAAAGAATTCTATCAAATTTGAACTAAACATAAGAGATTGGCTCCTCGTCGTCCGCTCTCAACCACATAATTCCTGAAGATGATAAACTCATTATGCGCCGAGCTAGTACCCTAGCTGTCTGTTCCAAGCCGCGACACAGTGTCACAATGCCGCGCAAGTGGTAACTTCAAGTAACGGTCTTGACAGTGTGCGTGGTCAATGCTGAAAACAGGGAGGTCAATACCGGACGCTAGTCGACTGAAGATACTCTTTAGGAGAAGAGCGATAGGTAGGGTCAAGTTTACAGGAATGATAGGCTAGTTCTGGTTGAAACTCGACCGGGACAAAGGGGCTCTCGTCGGGGTGGTATCTTGCGCTGTCTACCGCCATCGTGTGCCCGGCTGTAGCTGGGATACTTGATCATCGTGCTCCGTCACTTCCTCTATTGATTATGGTTTATTATATCGTACAACTCTTGAATGGTGTTCAATATGTATGGAAACTCGTCGACGGCGTGCAACTTTGGTTTGAGTTGAAGGGCCCCGTCCGAGACAAGTTGTGCAAATTGTGGTACGGTTGCGTCCTGTGTCCCGAACTTCAGCCACTGTGGCTAGAATGCTTGATGGTGATAATCCGTGCTTCGTGAGGTTGTTTAAGGTTTGTTATAACAAAATTCGTCGGTGGTGACATTATATTTTGGCAGTTTATTTCGAATTTTCTTTCATAAATACTTTCAAGTTATGTCAAGTGATCTTATTCTCAAGCTTCGTACCAGAACTCAGACGATGAGGGTGAGGGTTGACTCGGAGAAGTTGACTGATATGTGTCAGATCAAGGGTTATATTGAGAAGTCCTGGACTCAATTGCAGGGTAAACAATACCGTATTTATTACATTGATGAGTACGGTGAGATGTGCCTTCTCAATGACCTGTCTTTGGGTGACGCTATTGCGACGGTGCGAGAAGGTGCTTCTTCCTCGTCTAACAGTGCTCCCGTGTTGGACTTGTTCATCCAGTCTGAGGGTGAAGAGGTTGCGTTATCCTCGAGTCAGCCCCCTGAGGAGGAGGTAGCTGAGCAGATGGGCGTTGCCGATACTCTTGCTCGGTTCCTGGACGACATGGACTACATGGATACTCTCGATGCCGCTGACGATTTCGTCGATGGTTTGGTAGCAGCTGACTCTGACTTGAATGCCATTCTTGACTGCCTTCAAGCTCGTGACGACGCCACCTCCCGAAAGGCCGTATCTTCCTCTGCTCCTAAGCAGATTGGCGCTTCTGAGAAGAAGTCCCCCAAGGAAGTGCAGCAGTCAGCAACAAAGGCTCCCAAGGAGTCCTCCACTACTGGTGAGATCGAAGCCAGTGGGTACGAGCAGGTCGGTGACAAGGCACCCAAGCAGTTCCACGTCGAGAGGCAGGTCTCCTCACCTAAAGAGGCATCCGACATGATGGTGGATCTCCTCACTAAGATGGGCTTCGTCGATAACAAGAAGGCTGCCGAGGACCTTGTAGGGCGGCTCGTGAGCTCTCCTGACGACCTTCAGAGAGTCGCTGATCATATCGACGACCTGGTCGAAGGCAGGGAGCCTGCTACTACTCCTGCTCTCGATGATACTGCTAAGCAGTTCATTGACATGTTGGATGACTCCGGAATGGTTCAAGACAGGAACGCTGCCGAGGATCTTGTCGGTGTATTGAAGGATGCTGAGCAAGACGTCGACAAAGTGTTCAATAACTTCC
The DNA here is from genome assembly GCA_013115135.1 of Perkinsus olseni. NCBI lineage: Eukaryota > Perkinsozoa > Perkinsida > Perkinsidae > Perkinsus > Perkinsus olseni. Next base: position 48,124 of record JABANP010000366.1, read on the forward strand.
TGGACCGCACCACTTCCAACCAACAGCAGAAGGCGATTCAGCAAAGCAAGAAGTCGAGGAGGTCTCATAGGAGTCGACACTCTTCCAAGAAGCAACAGTCAGCAGCTCAACTCTCCGCATGAGTTATTCTATTCTTTTCTTTCATATTACACCATAGATACCCATCTTGTTGCTATTACTTTGATGTATTGAGGATATAATTCTCCCAACCTATGATGATGCTTCTTGCGTTATTAACATGAAAGTTATCGATTGTTGCCGACGTGAAGGCTTCACTCGAGGTTGAGGTTCTCATAATGTTCGGAATATTTCCGTAGCTCTGTTCTCTTGCCTGGATTTGTCACGGTGTTTTGTGCTAGCAACAAACTCGGGAATGCGATCCGCGTTTGATGGATGCATCGAAGGGAGGTCAGAGGAAGAGGAAGAGGAGGAGGAGGTAGGAGGCGTCTTCTAGGCCGTCGATATCTTTTATTACTAAAGAGTGCACCACTCTTCATCAATGGGGATCCTTCCCTTCCTAACGAGCTACAGCTACGAGTGAAAAGCCTACGAACCTCTGAACATTGTCGTTAGCAGTTTGAGTGATTTACCATATGCTACTTACCGAGGTTACTGCGCACGCACCATCTCGTCATTATTAGTGAGTCGCCGCTACTGGCTGGGAGAACTCCTCGAAGCCCCCCAAAACTTCACTACGCAAGGCTCTGATCTCTTTTCAATGAAACGCCTGTGCTACTCGATGACACTCGTAGCTCAGCTTAGAGAATGAAATTCATTATTCGAATGAGAAACTCAGTTCTTCCACATTAAAATGATAACGAGTCAAATGGTCGAATAGCTCAACACAGTAGATCAATGTGATCAGCCTTCGGATCACGAGGATGTTTAGGGCAAGCCCAGCCCCAACGGGCCTCTTCTGGCTGCATCTTCCGTCCAGCCTTCCTCTGCTTCTGCTCATACTTCTCCACTTGCTTGTCAACGCATCTCTTGGCAGCAGCGTCCTCCTGTGCCTGCCTCTCCTCAGGAGTCGGCAAAGGCTTATTGTAGACAGGCTTAGAAGGGCCGTGAATGAAGTGGTAGAGAATCTTGTCCACGTCTTGGTTGGTGTCTTCAAGAGCTTCGACGAGTTCGTTGGCGCTCTTCTCATCCGCGACGAAACCATAGTCATTCAGAAGCATGGCAAGCCGCTTCCCGGATTTGTCATTCTTCCGCTCTTCTCCCTTCGCGACGTCCTCATCGTCTTCGGAGTAGGCCTTCTCTTCACGTTGTTGCCTCTCTGCCCACCTCTCAATATGATCGGACACTTTGTCCAAGTCATCGGTGGAAGGCACCAGCTTCCTCAACAGGTCACGAGCCGCCTTCTTGCTGTCGACGAAACCGAGTCCGGTGAGCAGGTCTGCCATCGTGTCGAATGCATCTGTTTCATCAGACACCTCCCTCTCAATCTTCACGGAGGACTTTGGCTTGAATTGCTTCCCAGTGGGGGACTTCTTGGACAGACTCTTCTTCGATGTATGCTTCTCTGACGAGGGCTTCTCCACCCTAGACTTCACGAGCTCATCCGTCACCTTATCCAAATCCTGGCCAGCAGCCTGGAGCATTTCGGCGAACTCTTGAGCCGCTTCATGACTAGGGATCATATCAAAGTCAACAAGCTGGTTTACCATACGCGACAATGAGTCGTCTACCACAACATCGTCCTCCTCGTCCTCGCCAGTCTTAACATAGATGTTCATCGTGGGCACCCTCGATTTCTCAGCGAGAATCAGCGCATCGGGCAACGATACCTGGTTTAGAACACATGCGTCTTCTGTGTCATCGGTATAATAAAGATGATAGGGGGTCTTCTCCAGGTCGGGCCATGCCATCTCCACGTAGCTCCGAATTTCTTCGATTTTCCGGCACTTGTCGACTGGAGCTCTCACTCGGAGAATATCCGAATCTAAATGAAGCTTCAAACAGATCTGGCTTGACATAGTATTTAAAAAGGAACGGTTTAATATCTGAAGGAAGAGCCTACATTCAGCAGATTTCTAGGAAGACCCGGACGATCGTCGTAACACGCTACTCCGCGGAGATTCAGACAGTTAACATCGCAATGAATTGAAGGGACAACAGCCGACCGCGACTACGCTGAATTACCCAGATGATTCCGATGCTCCTATCAGATTCCTAACTCTGACGATGGTCACTAGCGTCACGCTAGCCCCAACTTCATTGCCATCATCACACCGAAAAGTATCTTGCGCAGCTGTCTCGGATTGTGATGTCTCAGCTTTTTGATGGCTAGGGTAGTTCCCGTTGAACAAAGTGAATCAGCAAACATTAGAGTAACGGTGGAGGTGTAATTGGATTGTGTCGATAACTCTCATCGTTTTTTCTCAGTTACAATTTTCGAATTTTAATAAATACTTTCCTTTCGTTATCGATATGTCCAGCGAATTGTGCTTAAAGTTCCATTTGGGTCGTGAAGTTCTCCGTGTTCGTGTGAACCCTTCTGAGTGTCAGACGGCATCTCAGCTCAGTGAGTACATCGAGAAGGCCTGGCCGAAGAAGCTTGAGGGTGTCATGTATCGCCTTTTCTACACCGACGAGTCTGGTGAAATGTGTGTGTTGAATGATCTCTCTATTGGAGATGCTTTGGGCACTGCAGAGGAGAGAGCAAAGAAGTCCGGTGCTACACCAGTGTTGGATGTCTACGTCAAGGTCGATGGTGACGGTGATGATGATGACTCTACGCCGGTGGCCGCTCAAACTGCTACAGACTTACTGAACGAATTGAACATCATGACAGATCCCTTCTATTCTCAGCAGTTGGTCGACAGTTTGGTTGAGACTGGTCAGGATATGGATAAGTTCGTCGATACTTTGCAAGCTAAGAAGGACGACCAGCAGCAGCAGAAGGCCGAGAAGAAGCCGTCTCTTGTACAGCGGATTGCAAGCAGGTTTAAATTCACCTAAGAAGAACACCGAAGGGGATTCTTCTAAGCCGCAGATGCAGGTCAGCTACGACCAGTCAGTTCAGAATGGCTCGGGGTGTCCTAAAGTCTCCCACTTCGAGAAGAAGGTTTCCTCAGAGAAGGAGGCTAAGGAAGCCATGGCTGAGTTCTTGAAGAAGTCCGGTTATGTCAGCAACCAGAAGACGGCCGAAGATCTCGTCAATAGACTCTTTGGGCCTAGGTCTGATTTCTCCGGTTTTGAGAAGTTCGCCAACAACCTCCTCGATTACGGAGACGCTGGCAACGACGAGAAGAAGGCCGCTAAGAAGTCTTCTGATCTCCGTGCCTTGGATACTGATGAGTCTGCTAAGGAGTTTGCAGATATGCTGAACGACTTTGACTTCGTCGACAACAGTACCGCCGCTCGAGAGCTTACCAGTGCTTTGATGTCCGCCCAGCAGGATCTCGAACAGATCGAGAACAACTTCGCGGTTGAGACAGCCGCTGAGAAGGCCGAGCAGAAGAAGAATTGAAGTGTAGTTTAGACAGATCCACATAGTAAGGCTTAGTTGGACTGTTATTGAACTAATATACCTTCCGATTGATTTTATCCTCGTTTAATCTGATACACAGCTTTTCACACTTAACCCTTCGTGTTGGGTCTCGTAATTGTAGATTGGGGAGGGTTTGTCTACATCAGACGCTACTCGAAGTTAGTGCAGATACAAACTTGGCGGACTTGGTGATTGCAATGCCCAGCGTGTACCGCTACTATTCGTTCTGATTCGCTACAGAGTTGGAAAAGATTTCCGTCAATGTTTGTCTGGTGTTTGTTTGCGACAAGGACCTCTCCCCGACGATGGGAGCTCAAACGTTCATTGGTATTGACCCGCTAGTTGCTTCTTGAAGGTAGGGGACGCTCCCAATCCCAACTTTTCACTCTGGTTCAATCTCCACCTCTGACCTCCCGCCATGCACAGTGCAGGAATTTCCAAGCACGGCAGCACAGGACAGTTTCATACAGTCCTCCAAAAAAATTTGGAATATCGTGTTTTTCTCGCCGCTAGCTCCAACTGTGACGAGTTACGAAACGAAATGTGTAGGGATACCTTCTAGTGCCCTACTGAGTATAACCCCGAAGTTTCAGACCACAACTCTCAATGGGTGCCGAGATCTCGGAGGGTCCCTTGAAAAATGTGCCAAATAATTTTGGAATACACGGCTTAAAATTCGGTGGGTAATCTCAGTTTTTACTGGGTAAGTACTTCAACTATTGATCTTCCGGTTCATTGTAGCACACCAATGGAGAGAGCGTCTTTCCAATAGCTATCTACCTAACTTTCACTACGGTCACCGAAAGCAAGAGTCTGGTGGGCGGCCTTGACTGCAAAGACCCGCCAGTATAGGGCGTTCACAGCCAAATATGCCACATTTCTGAGATTTTGTTCTACGAAGTCGAATCTCAAGTATACAACTCAGAGAATGGCGATGAAAGTTAGGTGGATAGCTATTGGAAAGACGCTCTTTCCATCGGAAGAAATGAAATGAACGGAAAATTAATAGTTGAAGTAGTAATGTACAAATGTACGTGACTTAGGGAATATCACAGACACCACATGAGAATTCGAGTTCCAACCTCAAATTAGGCCTTCGCGCCGATAACATTCGATAACTTTCATGTTAATAACACAATAAGCATCATCATAGGTTGGGAGAATTATATCCTCAATAAATCAAAGTAATAGCAACAAGATGGGTATCTATGGTGTAATATGAAAGAAAACGAATAATAGAATAACTCATGCGGAGAGTTGAGCTGCTGACTGTTGCTTCTTGGAAGAGTGTCGACTCCTATGAGACCTCCTCGACTTCTTGCTTTGCTGAATCGCCTTCTGCTGTTGGTTGGAAGTGGTGCGGTCCAGGAAGTTATTGAACACTTTGTCGACGTCTTGCTCAGCATCCTTCAATACATCGACAAGATGTAGCGTTCCTGTCTTGAACCATTCCGGAGTCATCCAACATGTCAATGAACTGCTTAGCAGTATCATCGAGAGCAGGAGTAGTAGCAGGCTCCCTGCCTTCAACCAGGTGGTCGATATGATCAGCGACTCTTTGAAGGTCGTCAGGAGAGCTCACGAGCCGACCTACAAGGTCCTCGGCAGCCTTCTTGTTGTTAACGAAGCCCATCTTAGTGAGGAGATCCACCATCATGTCGGATGCTTCTTTAGGTGAGGAGACCTGCCTCTCGACGTGGAACTGCTTGGGTGCCTTGTCACCGACCTGCTCGCATCCACTGGCTTCGATCTCACCAGTAGAGGACTCCTTGGGAGCCTTTGTTGCTGACTGCTGCACTCCCTTGGGGGACTTCTTCTCAGAAGCGCCAATCTGCTTAGAAGGAGCAGAGGAAGGTACGGTCTTTCGGGAGCTGGCGTCATCACGCGCTTGAAGGCAGTCAAGAATGGCATTCAAGTCAGAGTCAGCTGCTACCAAACCATCGACGAAATCGTCAGCGGCATCGAGAGTATCCATGTAGTCCATGTCGTCCAGGAACCGAGCAAGAGTATCGGCAACGTCCATCTGCTCAGCTACCTCCTCCTCAGGGGGCTGACTCGAGGATAACGGAACCTCTTCACCCTCAGACTGGATGAACAAGTCCAACACGGGAGCACTGTTAGACGAGGAAGAAGCACCTTCTCGCACCGTCGCAATAGCGTCACCCTAAGACAGGTCATTGAGAAGGCACATCTCACCGTACTCATCAATGTAATAAATACGGTATTGTTTACCCTGCAATTGAGTCCAGGACTTCTCAATACAACCCTTGATCTGACACATATCAGTCAACTTCTCCGAGTCAACCCTCACCCCTCATCGTCTGAGTTCTGGTACGAAGCTTGAGAATAAGATCACTTGACATAACTTGAAAGTATTTATGAAAGAAAATTCAAAGTAAACTGCCAAAATATAATGTCAGCACTGACGAATTTTTGTTATAACAAACCTTAAACAACCTCACGAAGCACAGATTATCACCATCAAGCATTCTAGCCACAGTGGCTGAAGTTCGGGACACAGGAC